>JAVYIG010005531.1:0-135042 GCA_035222895.1 Strongylocentrotus droebachiensis
ACAACATGTATTTCTTAGTCCACCTTTTCTATAGTATGGTTTTTGTTTAACCAATTATTCTTTTTTTTCTTTTTTCTTCTTCAGGTTATCATCTCGTCATCGCAGTACCATAGCTTCCTAGAGACGGCTATTCCACACTTCTTGAAAGTTCTTAAAGATGAGAAACCTCAATTTATTGCTGAGTCCCCTCTCCAGGTATGTATAATTGAAATTTTACTGATATTTTAATTGTAGTAATAAAAATGGAGGCAAACGGTGCGGTTATAATTTACTTGTTTACATTAGGGTCTGTTTACTAGTCGAAATATGATTAAGCTAGAGTGGTTCAGAATGTCTAAATTTAAAGAGAACAAGAGAAAATAAATGAGACTTTTCCAATGCTTTTATGGTTCATAACAACTTTGTAGTTTGGAACCAAAAGTTTGAATGTCAGCCTGTAAGATAAACGTAGGAAATTATTTTTTATTGTACAATGTTTCAAGCATTGTTGATTCAGATTACTTCTGTACCTAACCAGATGAATTAAATATCATCTTTTAATTTTGCTCATTTTCATTATTTTGATCAAGTTGTAATTCATCAAGAGCTATATGTGGTATGATTGCTAAGGAAAGAATTATTCACATTTATTTTGATAGCACCTGCGAAAACTTCTGCTGGAGTTGCTGCATCGTATGCCAACCAATGAACAGCTGAGAACGTTTGTGAGGCAGATCCTGGAGCTGATGTTCATCTCCTTGAGGCAGAGAATGAAGAGAATGTCTTGGTTTGTCTTAAGATCATCATTGAGCTTCACAAGTACTACAGACCAACCATGCAACCAGAGGTAAGGAGGAGGGGGAGGGGGGGGGGGGGGGCAGGGGGAGGGGGGGGGGGGGAAGGAGGAGGTCTTGGTTTGTCTTAAGATCATCATTGAGCTTCACAAGTACTACAGACCAACCATGCAACCAGAGGTAGGTGATAGGTGAAAAGTGATCAGTGAAGGAAAAAGAGAAAAGCAAAAGAATAGTAGAAACAATGTGAAGGAGGAGGAGCAGAAGAAGAAAAGGAAGAGGAGAAGGAGGAGGAAAGAAAAGGAAGAAGAAGAGGAGGAGGAGAAGGAGGAGGAGGAGGAGGAGGAGGAGAGGAGAGAGAGAGAGAGAGAGGGGGGGGGGGGGAGAGGGGGGGGGGAGAGGGGGGGGGGGGGGGGGAGAGAGAGAGAGAGAGAGGGGGGGGGGGTGTGATTGCTAAGAAAATAATTATTTACATTTATTTTGATATAGCATCTGCGAAAACTTCTGCTGGAGTTGCTGCATCGTATGCCAACCAATGAACAGCTGAGAACGGGGGGAGGAGGGGGAGGGGGAGGGGGAGGAAGAGAGAGAGAGAGAGGGAGGGAGGGGGGGGGGGGGAGAAGGAGAAGAAGGAAAAAAGAAAACGAAAGAGGAGGAGGAGACAGAAAGGATTGCTTATGAAAACGTTATCATTTGTTAGATATGACAAGAAAGGGTAAATAATATTACTTGTCATATCCCTTATATACTACCTGTTATTAACATATATATATATATATATATATATATTTTTTTACAGGTGCAACACTTTCTGCAGTTTGTCAAGTCTGTGTACAAGGACATTCAAGTGAACATGGTAAGCAAATACATGTAACCCCATATTAAGATTTCATTAAACAAACCAACAATCTGTATTTCATTGTAGGACCAATTGAATCACTGTCCAAAGTTCTCATACCAGTTAACAAGGATGCGGACCCTCTAAATCAGATTCTATTTAAGTTGAACAATGCACATTGAATGAAGTATCGCAGGAAAATCTGCCAAATTGAATACAAGTTCAAGTTTATTTGAAATGAGTCTAGAGAATGAGAGAAATCAGAAATTTATGAATTAACAACCTAATGATTTGATAGTCCATTATCCCACAAGTTTTCTTTGGGGCAAAATATGTTTATGAATTTTAAAATCTTAATTATGTTCATCACATTTTGTTGAATTATTTTTGGGGAGATATCTCATTTATTTGGGTTTTATAACTTCCCTTTTTCCATAATTCTTTAATGTTTTAATGTACTTATGTATATTCTAGTGAAAGATTTTTCATGTTATTTACAGTACCTTTTGCAAATGTGTGTGTTCTTGTAATGTAATTTTTATGGAAATGAATAAACTTAATTGAATTGAACAATGATTTCGATTTTGTTTCTTCAGAAAACCTACTTCCTTGACGTGATACCCGGTACGCCTGCTCCGGACCCGATGAACATTCAGCTCTTTGTTGATAAGGCTGGTTTCTCCTGCCAAACAATCATCACCATACAACAAGCTGATGGACAGAAAGTTCAGGTATGCAGGATCAAATAATCTGTCTTTTAAAGGCCGTCTGTACTAGTTTGGCTAGGAGGGATTAGACCACCCAGGCTGGTCACTGACAGGTGGCTATCTCATCAACTCAGCTCTCAATTAACATAAGAAAAAGAGGATCATGGGGAACCAATGGTCACCGATTAGGCATTGTTTCTTTATAGAGGGAGCAAGTAGCTACAAGTAGTACAGTGGGGCTTTAAAGATAAGGGAATTACACAAATGTTCAAGTTGGTAAGTTTGTGAAAAAGTTAAATGAAATTGCGCTTTTCCCAATTTTGCTTACAACACGTAGAGCTTATATGTATAGTGATTGATGCAGATACTGATGTATTAAGTATGGGTTTTTGCAGTTTCCTTTTCTCAAAATCTTAGACTAGGTCATGTAGTGTAAAGGAGATGCCCAGTTTCTGTCTTTTTTACACATCCCGTTAGGAGATATCGGTACTTACAAAAAAATATCACGATGTTGCAAATTATCCTGATAATACAAGGTGGCGTTCTTTAGTCTATGAGCAGATTATGTAGAAAGGAGAAGGTGTACATGTGCATGCATGTTTTCTTAGAAGTAAATAGAAGTAATCAACTAAATGGCTATTTCTCAAAATATTTAAGGAAGTATGTTCAAGAGGCATAGGGCAATGCATTGAAGGGTTTGACGGCCAGTATGTTTTTCCACGATTCGGCAATGTCACTATCAATAATTAATTTTTGAAATATAATTTTGTTTTGATCTTCAGCAAACCATCCTACCCAAAGGAGTGAACTCGCTGAAAGTGTTGGCCGAGTACCCCATCATTGTGGTTCTCATGTATCAGCTCTATAAGCAGAATGTACACAATGTCGTAGCGGACTTCATACCTCTGGTCATGAATACGATTGGGTTACAACCCACACAACAAGCAAGGTTAGATGGCATTTTAGCAATAAAGTAATTTTTGTCAAACAAACTCTCTGTCTCTCTCTCTCTGTTTATTTTTTTCTTTTGCAATGGCTCTGTGGTAGAGCATTGGTCTTTTAACCGGAAGATTTAGCATCGAAACCAAGTCCATGTGCCGGTGCCCTATGGTAAGGCATCAATCCTCATTACAAAGTCCCTTGGAGAGACATTATTACCACAAATCTTGATTTGTTTTAAATAATTTTCTTTTTCTGGCTCTTAGCAGATGATACCACTAACGACATTTGAGTCTGGTCTTTGTGAAGTAAATAACACAATGCTACACTGCGTTACATGTGAGGCTAAAAAAAGTGCTGTGAAATGACGATGTTTTTTTTGTTTTTTTCTACGAGCAGAGCATCCCCTAATTTCAACAAGGAGATGTATGTGGATTTCATCGCTGCGCAGATCAAGACTTTATCGTTCCTGGCCTACATCATCAAGATATACCAGGTAATAAACCAATAAACCAATACCCATTTGTCATCATTTATTTATTATATTAAATGACAAATGGGTATTGTTTTCTGTTAAGATAATGTTGGCAAATTTTTGTTTTCTACAGTCAAGCCTGTATATAAAGACCACTCAAGGGAACCATTAAAAGTGGTCTTTCTAGGCAGATGGTCTTCATGTACAGGTTTCAATGAGAAACCGTATTCAAGGGAAATGAAAAATGTGGTCTTTATAGACAGATGGTCTTTCTATACAGGTGATCAGTGGAGCAGGTTTGGCTCTATTAAGATAATGTTGGTAACATTTTTATTTTCTTCAATATCTTACCTCAAACAAAGCCTTTTTTTCTGTCATATAAGCTTCCATGAGTGAATTTAGAGTGCTAAATACATAAATAAGGTCATGTTAAAATGTTACATGTGACTTAATGGAAACTGTTTCAAACAGGCTTTGAACCAATTTGAAGACTTACAACAAAAACATTGTTTTGGGTCATGGAAGGAGAAGAAATGTTACAAAGAATGTTAAGAAATCAATAAGGCCAATTCTAAAAGGCACCAAAGCCTCTTAAAGGATGTGTTGGAGGGAAGAGTGGAAGGAACTGAGACCGAGAGGAAGACCCAGAACTAACTGGAAGAGAATGTCAAAAACTGGAGTGGACTAAAACTGCAAGAGTGCACCAGAATGGCAAAAGAGTGAAATGGAGAGATGTTGCAATCAACTTCCGAACCAGGAGAAAATACTTACATGTACATGTAGATAGATAGATAAAATTCTACACTACCAGGTACAAACATCCTCAAGAATAATAACCTATCTTTTTTTATTTTCTTAGGATTTGGTGAACTCCTATGCCCCTCAGATGGTGAAAGGCATGCTGGGATTGTTTGGCAATTGCCCTAGTGAGGTTGCCCATCTGCGTAAGGAACTCCTGATTGCAGCAAGACACATCCTCGGAACAGACCTCAGGAACAGTGAGTCATGCTTTTGGCCCTCTATTTGAGTTTTATTTAGATTACTGACCGATCAAATCTTTACCTTGTGTCATCACCGTAACAGTGTCAAATTTGACCCCTGTTGAACCGTAATATGAAGGGGTGCAGAGAATGAGGTTTTCATATGCTTTTGTGCAATACTGAAAGGGATATATTTGTTATTCCTTTAAATTTGTATGTTACATTCATTCAGCTTTCCATTTTTATAAATTTGCATTTTCATCAGATATGGTCTTTAACCTAAATCTTTTTATCAATGTTACCACATAAGGGATATGATGAGTTAGTTGGGAATTATGTTCAAGTCGTGATGTGTTTCTATGATTTTATTGCTTCTACATTATAAACACATGCTGTTGTGTCTATCGTTTATGAATTTGTTTACAGAGTTTGTTCCCAGTATTGACAAGCTGTTTGAGGAGCATGTCTTGGTAGGTAGCGGATGGACCAGCAAGGAATCTCTAAGGTGAGAAGCTGTGGGTGATTCATTTATTGAATACTTAAATGATCTGATAGGAATGTGCTGCCAATTCTAAAGTGGTATTTTTTTAATGTAATCAACTGGCAATATAGTTGCATGAATTTAATTGGAGAATTCATGCCAAAAAGACTTTTAAAACAGTGTACATGTATATCATGTTATTGTGATATGACTTATTTAACTCAGAATAGCAATGATTACAGACATACTGAAATTAATTATATTAAGTAATATTATAAGATAGATATTTTGGCTGACATATGAGCTACTTCTATTTGCTACAGACCATTAGTATACATCAACAAATATATGTCTTTAAACCACGTTTTGTTTTATTTTTAATTCTCATGTTAGCTACCGGTAACGCAAGTTATATCTATCCCCACAGACCATTAGCATCAACGAATTACTGTTTTTAAACAAATGTTGTCTTGTATATCGAATTCTTATTTGAGCTAACTCAAGTTATTTCTGTTCCTACAGACCTCTAGCATACAGCACCCTGGCTGATCTCGTTCACCACGTGAGACAGCAGCTACCCCTACAGCACCTCTCTATGGCCGTCCATCTCTTCTCCAAGAACGTCCATGATGAATCCTTGCCCTGTAACATCCAGACGATGTCCTGCAAACTGCTCCTCAACCTGGTCGAATGCATCCGACAGAAGAGTGAACAGGACGGGGCTAACGTAAGTTTACCCATCAATGGTTGAATTTTTTATCCAAATTGGCAACATTTTTTTTTTTGGTGATTACATTTTTCAATAAATTTGCTGCAAACTACTCCTCAACCTGGTCGAATGCATCCGACAGAAGAGTGAACAGGATGGGGCTAACGTAAGTTTACTCATAGATGGCTGAATGTCTTCTACAAATTGGCAACCCTTTCTTTTAGTGATTACATCCTTCAATAAAAGGTTATATAGTTATTCATATAAAGTGTGTCTATAAGCCAAGTGCAATCAGTTTAATCTCTTCAAAGTGGTAATGAAAAAAAACAAAACAAATTTATGACATGCCAACAAAATATTGTTCATCTGATGTAAGAATTTAGGATAAAATTGTGAATGTTTGCCATGTGTTAAATTAGCTTTGCCTCTTCATGTGGCAACACTAATTTCCTTGATTCCTAGCATTTAATAAACCAAATTTGTTAACCAAATGTATTTTTAAAAACCTTACATTTTATTGCTCCATGAAAATGGATGAATATTCATTCATTCATGATATTGCTCAGTTTGCCATATCCCTCGAGAACCTGTGTATGATGCCAATTTAAATATTTTCATAAATTATTTTCATGTCAAAGGTTTCATCCTCAAACTACATTTTATTGCTCCATGAAAATGGATACAAATCTGCTGTGATTTCACAACTTTTCACTCACGCTTGTTGTGTCATTGATAACAATTTTTGAAGTGTGCTGTGATAAATTGAGTGTCATTATTCATCATAGCAGCTAGCAGAAGAATAGTATAAGTATTGTGGTCTAGTGGATAAGTCACCCGACTGCAGATCACACAGTACGGGGTACGAGTCTTGCCGCAGCACTAATGCCCTTTGGCAAGACGATATTCTACATTTGCCACTCTCCACCTAGGTGTTAAATGGGTACCCGGTTGTATAGCTCCCTCTCAAGGTCAAGATATTAATTAAGCTATAAAACAATGTTTCTCGACCAAAATTGATCGATTAGCTATTCCCGTTTGGAAATTATATATCATATCTACATATTCTGAGATTTTCATGGTCGCAGCTACTATTGTACGGCTGTAGGGACTATTTGAAATTTATCGAAATTTACCGGGAGCACCGGTAAATTTTAATATTCAATTTTTCTCGAAAGCAGAAGTGCTTTAGGAGCTAAATTTTCTAGTGCTTATAATACATCCATAGGGGCATCCAAATATATCAAAATTGTAAAGAATCACCATCCACCCAATTTTCAAAATTTCCCGAAACTTTGCATTACCTTTAAAGACACAATCATCAAAGATTTAAGTAGTCGGAAAAAAAATCAGTACGATGTATACTAATTTTTTTCACCTCAGAATGTGTGGAATTTGGCAAAAAACCATACACTGTACTTCTAAATCTACACCACATAGTATTGGCCTATTACGATATGAATTTATGAATGACACATTATATGATTATTTTGCTCTCACTGGTAACTCAAAATAATTCAAAATTCAAAGAGTCAAAATGACCCCCCCTGGCAATCCAACTATTATATTTGTCATAATATATTGTTGTAATGTAAAAGTAACACACATTTTCTTTAATTACATAGCATGCTTTATAATCGAGCTATTATCATTATTGTCATGTAAAAATTAAAGTTATATCGTGTTTTTTGTATTATTTTTTGCATGCTTTGATACCTTTATTTCATTGAAATAATGAAAACAATTAGATTTTTCGCCATTCTTACTCATTTTAAAGCTTTATTCTGATATATTAGTACTGCGTGGGTACTTTATACTAATTTAGAGATACAGGTACAGGCCCTCTTTGGGAATTTTAATATCTAAAATAGTCCTTAAAAATCCTCACACAATGAAAGGAAATTTCACAGAATGCATGAGGCAACAAACAAATGATATCTAGGCACTGTCAAGAGAACCAAACCCCCCCCCCAAAAAAAAAAAAAAAAAAAAAAAAAAATCATCCCTAAACATGTATAATAGGTGATTGTTATTTTGTGCAACTGCACTGTAAGGCAATTTTAATTTCTTAAAATGTAATGCTTTTAACCAGGACCCTGTCTATTAGACAGTTGTGATTGATCCAAATCAATTGACATGTGGTTATCTCATCAAATCATCTCTCAATTAACAGCCACCGCTTACGCATTGTTTGCTATATAGAGGGCGCAAGTAGATTCAAGTAGTGCAGTGGGGCTTTAAGCTTTGCTGAGCATACACCATTTCATCACATTGATCTTTTGATTGCACTCACTCATTCGTCATTTCTTTCTCTTCTCCTGCCCCCCTCATCCTCATCCTGCCCCCGCCATCTTCTCCCCCCTCCCCCTCCCTTCTCCTTCTTCACCCCCTTAAAAAACAAACAACAGAAATTGTTTGTATTGCAGGCTCGGGAGATCCTGATGAGAATGCTTGAGGTCTTTGTGCTCAAGTTCCACACCATCGCCGATAACCAGCTTCCTGTCATCTTTGATAAATGGTAAATTAATTTCCATTTTGTCTACCTTTAATTTTGATGGTTCTTTTATGATAAATGATTATACAACGATATAGTTTCTCATATATATCACATATATTTCAGGCCTGATAATTACCTGATTTAAATGGGTTTCCTGATTTATTTATTTTTACCCAATTCCCCCTTCCCCCCCCCCCCCCCCCCCCCCCCCCCGATTGTACCTAGATTTTCCTGACTTTTGCCCAATTTTTGCCCAATTTTCTTACTCAAAAGAGGGGAATGTTGTTAGCTGCCATTTTTTCTTCTTCCCAGAATCCTTTTTTTTTTACTCAGGGGGGGGGGGGGGGGGGGGTGTTTGAGGAAAAACAATGTTAAATCTGAGATGCATGGCCCTACGTGTTATCAGTGTCTGTGATATGGTGTAATATTGAAGCCCAAAACAAAATTGCGCTTTAAAATAATCAAGAATTGCCTCAAAAAAGTGAAAATCTTTGAGTGACCGGTTTTACCATACTCATTTCCCCCAATAGACTGTAGTGTTATAAAAAACTTTTTTTTAATTTTTTACTCAAGGGGGGTGGTGGGGGGGGGGGGGGGGGGGTGGTTGAGGAAAGAAAAGAAAAAACTATTTTTTTTTAGTGCTCACTATCATCCCTGATATTTTTGCAATGTTTGCCCAAAACAATTTTCCATGTATTCTTGTGAATTTGGATGAATACAAGAATTGAATTAAATTAAAGAGATGGTTACACAATCAAAGAATATCTGTGAATACAGACATACTGAAGCTTGCACTTTATGCCTATCGATGCTAGTTGTCTGTATTTCAAGCTTTTCTTATACAGTGACACCTGTCTATAAAGATCACCCAAGGGAGACAAGAAAAGTGATCTTTGTAGACAGCTGGTCTTTGTAGACAGGTTCCTTTAGTACATGTTTCAATGAAAAACCATTTTTCAAGGGAAACAACCATTGCGGTCTTTGTAGACAGGTGGTCACTAAAGCAGGTTTGACTGTAACACATTGTCAGACCAACAACAAAAAAACAAAAAAAGTTTGAATAGAGTCCAAACTTCCACAAAATAAAACTTTGACGTACATGTACATGATGTGGTTATATGTAAACACTCCAGAAGCTTGACATAAATGAAGTTAAAATAATTAGGAACATGTGTGCAAATGAATGAAAGTGGAAGTATAAAGGGAGCAGTGGGAAGGAGGAGGGTGAAAGAAATATGCAGAACCTATAACAAACCTATAATTTGGAGAAAAAGAAGGAAAAAAAAGAATTCTTTCTCTAGTATGTTCTGTGCTAGGGAGATGAAGATTGAATTTGTAAGCTATGGACAGCTACAACAAATTCAGTTGAAAAAAAAAATGAAAAAAAGCTGAAGATAATTTAGGTTCCTGTATACAATGGTTTTCTGTCAAGTAATTACATGTATGGTTGGTAGAATGTGACCAAAGTGTATTTTCTTGACTTTTACAGCACATTTCCTTTCATTCGGTCATATTCTTCAAGTTTATTAAGAGAAACACATCATTCTTACCCAGAGTGTGATGAAGGAAGATTAACATGAAAATCTTTTTTTTTTTCTCAGCCGCCAACAACAAGAGGCAGCTCAAGAGAAGATGCTACCTCCGGTATCACGCTCCATTTCAGTATCCTCCGCAACCGCATCCAGCTCCACCACCACTACCACCACCACCACCACATCATCATCATCAACAGCATCAGTATCACTACCACCCCCACCACCCACCCCGACCACACCCCAAACCATGTCCTTCGCTTCCCTCTCCACCACTGCCACCACCATCCCACCAGCAACCCCCACCACGCCGGCCCCGCCCGTCACCCCGGGGGTATCCTCCATCACCACCGCCCCCCTCTCCTCCCTCTTCCCTACCCGTGAGAAAGACGAGAGCAAACCCAAGAAGTACCTTCCTACCGGCCTGACTCATTTCAATAACTACTCGGTGGTAGACTGCAGGAGTTTGGTTAAGACGGTGGTGTGTGGCGTCAAGACCATCACGTGGGGTGTCAGTGCCTGCAAGGTCTCAACAGGTTGGTACTGAATATCAATAGACAACTCTTGTCTTTTAATGACAATCCCATTATCATGATATCAACTGCTGCACTGACTGATCACTGATACTACTTAATTTCTTTTAAAGGCCGTCTGTACTAGTTTGGCTAGGAGGGATTAGGTATTATATACTACAATCGATGTGCCAGTACAAGGCATCGATCTATGGAGTTTAATATTTGATTTTTGGTCAATTGTATAAGGTTACTCCTTGTGCCGAGTTAGCCTTGATCCCTTTAAAGCCTGTCTGCACTAGTTTAGCCAGGAGGGATTAGACCACCCAGGGTGGTCACTGACAGGTGGCTATCTCATCAACTCAGCTCTCAATGAACATGAGAAAAAGAGGATCATGGGGGACCAATCGTCACCGATTAGGCATTGTTTGCTATATAGAGGGAGCAAGTAGCTACAAGTAGTACAGTGGGGCTTTAATTAATAGCAACTTCAAAGTTCAGATATTACAATTATATTGTATTGTAGAGGGCATGAAATAACAGTGCCCAGTGATACACTTTCTAAGCTTTGGAATAGGACAATGATTTACACAAGTCCTGAATGGCAAGGCTTCCAGATCAAAAGAATGTATTAAAACAATAATCAGGAATTATGTTGTCATTCTTTGGCAAAGGATCTTCCAGAGGCCTTGTAGTGACTGGATGAATAAGGTATTTCATAAGGTACAGGTACAAGATAACTGAAAGATAACAGTATCAGAATACATTAGAAAACAAATAAATGCAGCTGTATCATGGTAAAAATTCTAGCTTTACCAACTTTGATAGTTTATGATCGTACAGTTGTATACCTTTGATTTTGTGTTCTGTATTAAAGGGCTCACAGTGCTGTATTTTTTTAGAAAGATGCCGTGCAATCTCTTGGTGGTTACCAATATTCTATGCATACCTTTGTGTTTTTACAGATCCTAACCAGAACAAACAGTTTCATCCTAAAGAAACGGCTGTCTTCATCAAGTTAGTCAAGCATGGTGAGTCCTGGGATCCGTTTCACAAAGCCTTTTTTCAATGACAAATGACAAATATCAGTGACAAATCTGTTGACAACCAATCAGAAGCAAGGATTTCAGTAGGTTATAACAAAAAATTGTCATTTGTCACTGATGACAAGTTTTGTGAAACGCCCCCCCTGCTTTTTCCTCTTGTTGGATTCTGTCAACAGTTCATGTTTAAAAGGTCCAACCATCATTACATGCTGTGGTCATTGGGATATCTGATATTGTCAATGTTGAGATGCAATTTTGGGTAGACGGAGGGGGAGGGAGGGAGGGAGGGACAGAGAGAGAGAGAGTGAGAGAGAGAGAGAGAGAGAAAGAGAGGGAGGGAGGGACAGAGAGAGAGAGAGAAAGTGAGAGAGAGAGTGAGTGAGATCGCTTGACTGGGAATGCAAAAGTTGTGGGTCTAAGCCCCGGCATGGCACTTATGTCGACCAAGGCATTTTCATCAACATTGCTCCTCTCCACCCACCCACCCAATGGATAACCGGTATGATGCGAACATCGAATTTGATTGGATGATCATGTTTGCACTTGTCAAAAAGACAGGCCTAATGGGATGGAGAGTGTGAACTAAAATGATAAAGAATTGTAAATGAATCGTAAACTCTGTAAATGATACCGTAAGCACTTTGGTCTGTTATGTTTCACCTGGAGCATTTAAGAATTAGGCGTTTTCATTATCAGTGGAATAGAATTATCTTGATTTTCTTGTCTTTTTCTTTCAGCTTTGAAGGCCTTGGATATCTATCAGATCCAGATCTCCCCGACAGGACAGACTAGTATACGAGCAGCCAATACTCAGAGCGTCAGACTCAAAGAAGAGAAAGAAGTCCTGGAACATTTTGCCGGAGTGGTAAGTAGTAAATCAACATACATGTATGCAGGCCTGATAATTCCCCGATGATTCTGTCCCAATTTTTTTCTTCCTGATTTCCTATTTTATTTTTAGTGCTCACTATCACCCCTGCATATGGAGCAGTTGTCTTCTTTTTTTCTTTTTTTTGGATGTGCAATTGAATGAAAGGGAGGATGAAAAAAAGTAGCTGCTTGTTGCAAGAACAGTAATGTGGGGTGCATTAGGCATGTAAACGTCGTATTTTACCCTCTCGTTTTTTCATGGTCGCTTTCAGCATGTACGTGCATGTAAACAGGGCTTTATTTAGATATTCAGTTATGGATTTTGAGTTGAAATTGTAGATCCCATTGTTTTATGGTCACTTTTAAACTAAATATCTACCTATTACGTTGGACCTGACAGTATACGTAGCCCTGACACTCTATCCTTGTCAAAATTAAGCCCACAGCATATTTTGCCATATCATATGGCAGATAACGTCTTATGCTAATGCGCTAAAGTAAATTTGAAAATGAAAGAACATATCAAATGATAAATGAGTTGGCTGCCAATTAAGCAAGCCGCATTACCGCTTATTAATTAAACTTCCTTTGAATTAAATTTCAAAATCAATAAATAATAATAACAATGTTAAAGATAAAGTTGAGTTCTGGTCATGAGATTGCATTGTAAAATAAAAGGTGTGGAATGGATCAGAAAATTTGATCATGTAGCATGTAAGTATTGGTGTGTACTGCAAGGTTCTGGAGCCATCAAAATCATAATAAAACTAAATTTGGCCCGTCTTGGTAAAGTAACAAGCACTTTTTACAGAAAGATGTATATGGGACTACACAAAATGTGTTGGGGCTACTTACCTTGATTTCCTTATCTTTCTATGCTCATTACTCAGCCAGTATACATTTTCTACCAAAATTGTTTGGCAAATGACATTTGTTTGTAATCTTGAACATTCAGTGTAAGTTTCGTTTAATTCTGTGAGAATTCATTTGCTTTTTTTTTTACCAGAACTCAAGTTTATCTTTAACATTACTATTTATCCAGTTCAACATGATGCACCCGCTGACGTTCCGAGAGATCTTCCAGACAACCATCGAGTACATGGTGGAACGGATCTACAAGAACTACGCCTTGCAGCTGATAGCAAACTCCTTCCTTGCCAACCTGACCACGTCCGCTACGTTTGCTACCATCCTGGTGGAGTATCTACTGGAGAGGATGGAGGAGATGGGGAGTAAGTAACGCCATTTTTATTGAAATTATTATACAAATATACACTGTCTTGAGAGGTTCTGGTTGCTCAAAAAGAAGGCATGGTATATTTGTTTTATATCCTGCATCAAAAAAATATTTATACAAAATAAATTAAAAAAAACAATTTTCATAAGACAAGAATAAAAAATAAAAAATAAATATTTAGAAAAAAGGTCAACTCCCAAATAGTACTTTTTCAGAGCAACCTTAAAATAGTTGAAATATTTCTGGTCACGTGACAAGCTCTCAACCAATCAGAAACCAATCAATTTTTAATACACGATATAATGTTTAATATGTATGGAGATGTTCATGATTTTTAAAGGCATCATTTAACAATGTTTCCAGTTTTAAAAATCTGAGATACATGGCCCTACGTGTTATCAGTGCCTGTGAAATGGTGAAATATTGAAGCCCTAAAAAATTGTCCTTCAAAATGATTATGAAGTGCCTCAAAAATTAGAAATCTTTGAATGACCGGTTTTACCCTACTCATTTACCCAATAGACTGTAGTGTAATAAAAACCTTTGAAAAAATGGTTTTTGACATTTTTGATGTCCAATCATAAGTATCTTGATAATCAGAGAGGCGATCGGCTTGTAAAAGTCATTGGATTCCTGACTGACCTAAAGGTTTATAACTATGATTGCAGCATGAGCGAAATCAAGAATTTTGTTTTAGAATCTGACGCAAAGATACCCAATCCCTTTAAAGATTAAAGCTGCATAGGTGTAGGCTCTCATGAGGAATTTGACACCGTCCGGGTGTTTACCTAATAACAGGTGTTGTCAATCACCAGGATTAGCCATCAGTTTCATGACCAACATGCCTTATGTACCAATGCTTTGCTTTTTTTTCTTAACAGCTAATCAAGAACGCTCCAACCTGTACCTGAAGCTCTTCAAGCTAGTCTTTGGTTCAGTCTCCCTCTTCGCTAATGAGAATGAACAAATGCTAAAGGTATGGAAATATTAAGATCTTAATAATAATTTAATATTGGATATTTATATAGTGCACATATCCACCATGCAAGGTGCTCAAGGCGCTCCGAATATTACCAGGCTCTGTTAGGCTGTTGATTTTGGCGCTCACAGCATTCAAGGAATTCCTTCCTACCGGTACCCATTTAATACCTTGGTGGAGAGTGGCAAATGTAGATTAATGTTTTGCCTTAGGACAATTATACCCCATTCACAGTGGCCTCAAACACCGCGACAGCAGCGGGACTGTCCCGCTGCTGTCGCGGTGTTGTCTTCAGTGTGAAGGCTCGGACCCGTTATAAACTATCGCGGGATAACACCGCCTCGCGATAACGCCGCGACAAACTATCGCTAGGTTCGCCTAGCTACAGCAGCGGGACAGTCCCGCTGCTGTCGCGGTGTTTACTCAGTGTGAAGGCTCTCCGCTATAACACCGCGACAAACACGTGTGATTTGTTTACTTACCTATCACTGACCTCTTTTCTCCAGCAATGGGGAACATAAAGTGAAATAGAAATAAAGTAACCAGTGGATTCAAATTGATTTCATTATTATGTAGATATTATAATTATCCAAATAAAAATATTTCACACTTCAAAAAATTAAAATATTCTGACTGGAAGCAATAAAAATGCTAGTTTTTTAAAAAGTAATATGATCGAGGATACAAAAAGCAACTTGACATGTTTACGCGCTGAAGTATTTCCGGTCATATCGGGGTCACTCGCGGGTCATGAGCCATGCATACACGTGTTTGTTACGGAGGTAATAAAAATCACCCGCTGCGGCGTGAATGGGTACATGATATTTATCCCGCTGCTGCAGCGGGATAACTTTTCTACTGTGAATGCATTTGTAGCGGTGTTATGGCGGTGTCGCCGCTCCGCTACAACGCCGCTACAAATTTCAAAACCACTGTGAATGGGGTATTAGATACCAGTACATTACTCTTCAAAACGTTTGAAGTATAGAACTGCATTAATTCTGAGATAATGAGGTAATTTTATTTCCATAGCTTTATAATGTACATTGTAAGTATATTTACACGTGAATGCACCTTGGTGATAAAAGAATGCAGGGAACATGTATATTCCGTCATTTTAGACTTGCCTCAAAATTCAGCTGTACTTCACATCCCTAACTTTTGAACTGTTAACAAATGGGACATCATTCCTTCTAAAGGAAAAATAATAGGCTTTGAAATGATGATAATGCAATGAAAATCATGACAGACCATGAGAGGATTTGAATAGTCACACTGTTTTAACACTCGTTTAAAAAATTAATGAGTGTACCGGTATCTGTATCCCATGTGCTTATTCAAATTGAATGTGTGTGAAAAGTTGATTTGTCCTTATTGATCTATCTTAAGAATGTGACATATCAAAGCTTACATCTAAAAGTATTCCATAAAGGCCCTAATTCAACCAGTACTGTCATGTTTATGAAATGTCACTGTTCTGATTTAACCCATCCACCTTCCATTCTTGAGTAACAAAAGAAAAAAAAAAAAAGGATTTGTTTATATTTTTTAAAAATATTTTTTTTACAATGGGTGCAGTTTCATGAATATTTTACTTTTTTCTCTCTTGTTGTAATCATTTCCACCACCAGCCTCATCTTCATAAGATAGTTAACCGATCCATGGAGCTTGCAACCACAGCCAAGGATCCCTACAACTACTTCCTCTAATTCAACAAGTCCACCTTTCATTGTTTAGTATAGAAAAACACCCCAAAACGTAACCAATCTATGCAGTTTACAAAAATTTTACTGTTCTCATCGTTATTTTTATCATTTCCTATTCATTTCCTATAGCCTCATCTTCATAAGATAGTCAACCGATCGATGGAGCTTGCAACCACGGCCAAGGATCCCTACAACTACTTCCTACTCCTGAGGGCGCTGTTTCGATCCATCGGAGGAGGCAGCCACGACCTCCTCTATCAAGAGTTCCTGCCCCTCCTGCCAAACCTCCTACAAGGTAACATGTCTGCCATCGCTAGTTTCACTTAGAAGTTTAAAAATATAAATATATTTTAAAGGGATTGGGTAACTTTGTCTAAGATTCTGAAACAAAATCCTGGATTTAGCTCATGCTGCAATAATTATAAACCTTTAGGTCAGTCGGGAACCCTATGACTTTTACAAGCCGATCCCCTGTCTGATTATCAAGATATTTATGATTGGAAATCGAAATTTAATTTGTTATGGTTTTTATGTCAGATTTAACATTGGGGAAAATTAGTATGGTAAAACCGGTCACTCCAAGATTTTTACTTTTTTGAGGCATTTCATGATCGTTTTGAAGCGCAGTTTTTTTAGCGCTTCAATATTACACCATATCAAAGACACTGATAACACGTAGGGCCGTGCATCTCAGATTTAACATTGTTAAACGATCCCTTTAAGATTGCATCAACCACCTTCTTGAATCACAATCTTGGATATTCTCTCCATGTCGGAATGAACTGGCATCATTCTATTAATGGCGTCGTTTAACAATGTTAAATCTGAGATACATGGCCCTACATGTTATCAGTGTCTGTGATATACCTAGTGTAATACTGAAGCCCTACAAAAATTGCGCTTCAAAATGATCATTAAGTGCCTCAAAAAGTAAAAATCTTTGAGTGACCAGTTATTACCATACTCATTTTCCCCAATTGACAGTAGGGTTATAAAAACTGTTAAGAAAACGAAAATTAAAATTTTGATTTCCAATCATAAATATCTCGATAATCAGACAGGCGATCAGCTTGTAAATGTCATGGGATTCCTGACTGATCTGAAGGTTTATAACTATGAGCGCTGCATGAGCTAAATCCAGGATTTTGTTTCAAAATCTAAGGCAATGTTACCAAGTCAATTCAGCTATAAACTGGTCTTGATAAATTTTTTAAATACTATATGTTAAAAAATATGACTAAAAGACTTCAATATCAAATTGTAAGTTGTACACGTATCTTTTAATTATCTTTGATGTACTGTAACTCTGTTGAGTAATCTCTTTTTTTTTTTGGTAACAGGCTTGAACCAGCTGCAGAGTGGCCTTCACAAGCAGCACATGAAGGATTTGTTTGTGGAGCTCTGTCTGACTGTACCTGTAAGACTGAGTTCATTGCTTCCATACCTACCCATGCTCATGGATCCATTAGTCTCTGCTCTCAACGGATCACAGACTCTTGTTAGCCAGGTGAGTTTCTTTCCTTCCCCGAAATGGTTTTTAGAGACCTTTTATGTTGTAAAGTGATACTCAAGATAGTGTTTGTTAAGGTGTGTCCGACTGTACCCGTGAGACAGAGTTCCGTTAGTCTCGGCTCTCAATGGATCACAGACTCTTGTTAGCCAGGTTAGTTGTTCCCTCTCCCTTCAAAAGTGTTTCTGGAAACCTTTTTTGTTGTTGTCATACCCTTTTGGAAAACTGTACCTTCCCAACTTCTTTATCCAAAAAGACGCATCCGGAACACAAAATACATAATAATAATAATAGGCATTTCTATAGCGCCGTCCATCTAGATAATTCTATTCCAAGGCGCATTTATTATTACCCCGGCTTTAGCTGCCCGGCTGCCTAGCGCTCCATCATTTCAAGGAATTAATTCCTGCCAGGTACCCATTTACATCACCTGGGTTGAGTGTGGCAAATGTAGATCAATGTCTTGCCAAAGGACATTAGTGCCGCTGCGGGACTCGAACCGCGGACCTTGTGATCGACATTCCTGCGGCGTATCCACTCGACCACGACACCTCAACATAATAGTTTAATAGTGATGTCTTTTAAAGTTTAGCTAACATGAGGTGTCAGTGAGATGGAATATGCATTTAACAGCTTCATATCCTAACAATTTGGTTCCACTTCTGTATGATAAAGTTATGATTTTTAACAAATATGCATTTTGCCTTCCGGATGCGTCTTCGCAAGCCCCTAAATATCGCCAAGCTTCCTTACAATTCCCATTGTCAATGAGGGGTTTTGATATTTTTGACCACAGGGATTGAGAACATTGGAGTTATGCGTGGACAATCTTCAGCCTGACTTTCTCTACGAGCACATCCAGCCGGTGAGAGCGGAACTGATGCAAGCCCTCTGGAGGACACTGCGTAACCGTAGTGACCAGATCGCTCGTGTGGCATTCCGCGTGTTAGGCAAACTGGGTGGAGGCAACCGCAAGATGCTTAGAGAACCGCAAAGGGTTAGTTGAATGTCTATGCTCTCTTATTTTTTTATTGTGCATGAGAGAAAATCTTTATTTAAAATAACTCCTTTAGGTCAGCCTCATGAAACTTGTCCTTTCTTTGGCTACTACCCACTTTAGCCATTTGTAACTATTTTCCCATTTTAATACCCTTTATTGTATTGTGAAAGTGATGTTTCAATTTTTTGTTTAAATGTTTAAATGTTGTTGTAAGTGAACTAAGGTTGAATTAAGATAAGAGGTAAACATGTTCTTTGCCTTCTCTATAATGATTGATGTTACTCAAATGCTACCAATCTTCTTTTGTAATATACTATTGAAACAGTTGAATAGTGGGAATATTTCTGTGTTTCGATTACCTGAGACAGAAACTGCAATACCATGTTGCCTTGCTTAACTTAAATTGAAGATGTATCTCCTAACGTTGGCAAGTAAATACACTTCACAAATTATTTGTTTTTCTTCTTCTTGTTGTTGCAATCTTTAGAAATTGAATTGGGCTCTTCATCTAATACACTTTCTGTGGATATGCACTGTAATATACTGTAGTATTTATATAGAACTTATAGAAGACAGTCTCGTTTACAAATACATGCATGATGTTTTTTTTACATGGTAATGTTTTAATTTTCTTTTCACAGTTGACGTATGAAGATGATGAAAATGATGGTCCTTGTATCACCATCCTCTTCCCTGATCATAAGACTCCAGTCCATCTACCAGTATCCAAGGTAACAAAGAAAGTCGACATAACATCTCTATGCTCTTACCTTATTTTGGGGGACATCAAAATATGATTTCGGTTTTAATTTTTTTTTTTTTTTCTTTCTTTGGTGGTAGTGATCATCATGATCTAGATGGTGATGATGGCGATGATGATGATGATGATGATGATGATGATGATGTTGAGAAGGATCATTATGGTAATGATATGCTGATGAGGATGATGATCATGATGATTATAATGATTACCACAATTTTAATGTTGATAATGATGATGTTGATGATTCTGATTCTGATGATGATGATGATGATGATGATTCTTCTGATCACATTTAAAATCGCAAGATTTAAACCAAATGGTTTCATTGATATTATTGGTATTACACATAATTTTTGGCAACCATGCATGAATTATATATTGTAGCTTGATCAAGATGGCAATGATGGTGATGGTTATGACGGTGATGATGATAACTATTGTGATGTGATGTTGGTGATGATGATGATGATGATGATGATGATGATAAAGATGATGATGATTATGATGGTGATGATGGTGATGAGGATTATCACGCTACTACTGTTGATAATGATAATGATGATGATGACAACGATATTGATAATGATGACACATGCAATCACATGTTTCAAACCAAATTGGTTAATTAATAGTATTGGTATTTCATTTTGTTGTAATCATACAGGAGTAATATATTGTAGCTTGAGATAAGGGATAGAGCAACGTCGATCTGGCGCTGCTCAGTGGCTGCCGGGCTCACGATCAATTGGGCAAAAAGAATTTCCGTTTCGGTTTAATAAAATTTGGAGTGGACTATTAGGCTATTATTATTATTATTATTATATTATTATAATACCAAAATGTATATTTTATCTCTCTCCGCTTTCCCAGGTGATAGAGACTGCTCTGAGTAAGCTAACCTCCCCGACTACCGACGTGTTCTATCGTCGTCAGGCGTGGGAAGTCATCCGCCATTTCATCGTCAGTATGCTCAGCTTGGGTGATGAACAGAGGACCATTCAGCAGCTGCTTTTCCACACAAGGTAAGGATTCATAAAAGTTGATTAAGTTTTAATTGTAAATTGGAAACTAGGCCCAAACCACATCAGATTATAACAATAACAATAATAATAGGTCCATTTATATAGTGCAGCTGCTATATGTACATACTCAACTGAGCTTAATACAAGATATATTTTTAAACCAGCTGTAGCTGAGTCGCCATAGTAAGGTGCTAAAGCATTCAAAGCATTTCTTCTTTCGGTGTATCCATTTACTTCACCTGGGTGGAGAGTGGCAAATGTATTAGTACTGCAGTCGGTTTGAGCCGCGAACCATGTGATTCACGGTTTGGTGAAGTATCCACTTAACCACTAATTTGAATTTTTTAAAAAATTAGACAATTTAAACTAATATGCCTAAATAAAATTTTGCTTAGACCTTGTACGTACTTAAAGTAAGGCTTGTGCAGATATAAAGAAAGATGGCTAAAAAAAAAAAAATGGTACCTTAGGTGAAATATTATGCCATCATTCATTCTCTTTAAAGATATTTGTATTCATTCATTTAAGGCTATCTGTTGATGTACTCGTGTTTCTAAAAAGGATAGCTTCCAACCATTCTTATATTTTGACTTTCAGAGTAATGATATGAACCTGCGATTCCTCTTTTTTCCCCAATACTTCTCTATAAAAATTATTGTAGAAATAGCCTCTAATATTTATTTTGCCTTGAGAGATTCCTAAATTTTGCTTTAAAAGGTTGCCAGGTAATTATGTAAAAGTCTGTTTTGCTTTCAAAATATTGCATTCCTGCCAGTGTTTTTTTTCTTTATCTGAATAATTGCAGTCACAAATTTAGGATCATAATTTGTTTTAAATTGTATTTTTATGAAAACAAATGTCAATGATATTTTTCTAATTATCTAGTTTCCACGATGGTGAGATTCCAAGGACTACTAGTCATGCATACAAGTGCCATGATCACCTTTCAAGGATATGCTTCCAGAATGCATTGACATCCATGATTGGTAAGTAGTGCAGGGAAATCGTCGGACGGGTGGCAGAAGGGCGTTAGGGAGCGAGCGACTCAAAAACTACTTTTCAAAATTATTCACATTTAAAGATTTGTTTTTTATTTAAACTGCTTTCTGTCCTGAAAATTGATTTAAATCATAAAAGACTAATAGAAATGTTGTAGTAGAACACGGCCACAATTTTTTTCTCGGAAAGAAGTCAGTTTTATAAAAGTTTGAGGTGATTTAGTGCTTACGCCCTTCTGCTTAAAGTTTCATTATTGACCTGAAATTTGAGCTAACGCCCTTCTGCCAGCCAGGTGACGATTAATCAAAGAAATATCATATGAATACATTTGTAAATGCCAGCAGGGATTTGCCAAATAGCATCAACTCTAAATGGATTATCTAATTTGTTTGTGAAAGATCTTAAATGCATTCTTACAATCTATAATGTAAAATTATATAAACATATTTTTAAAAAAAAATAAGGTGAAGTGTAAAATCCATAATCCATAATCCAGTGAAAATGCTAACATTCATGCAGAAACCAATGAAAGTAGTGTGACAAAAAAAAAATAGGGGGTTGTCATTTTCCATGAGAAGGCAACAAAGAAAGGAAAAATGGCAATATCAGTACACTCAATAGGTGAAGTTTCATTTTACTCTTAATTTTCCATGTATATTGAGTGGTATACATGTGTAATTACCACAAACTTCATGTTTTCCTCTTTGATACAGTTTCCGCAACGATCAAAGATCTTCGTCCTAGTTCGCTTCCTTTCATGATGAATGTCGTGAGGCACATCACACTGGTGGCAGTCGCTCAGCAAGCAGGTAAATTGTCAGTTCTACAACGTATGCTCCAGTGGCAATTGCTCTGTGTCAATTTCCTATACTAACTAAACTTAAAGGGCATTCCAACCCTTGTAATAACTTCATTAGCATGGAAGCAGAAGATTTAGCAAATGACAAAAGTCTGAAATGACTTGGACATGATAAGAAGGTTATGAATGTTCTAAATGTGGGATCACTTATAGTCTATACAAATCTCAAATTGGCAGTTTGGTCAGCGGATTGTGACGTATTTGTGGATAACTCTCCTGTTTGTCTGTATAAAAATATCTTTAATTTCTGTTTTTCTCCTAAGTACATTCTCTCTTATGGCACTACTCAAAATGTATACGCTAGAATTACAAAAAAGGGTGAAGAATTTAACAAATTGAGAGTTTACAGAAAAGAGTTTTATATGTAGTAGGACTCTTTTTCGAGGGGGGGGGGGGTTAAAATGCGAAAATCTGTAATAGTATATCTGTAAAACCCTTAGAGACATTTGTATTAAGCACTATATAAAAACTGAATATTATTATTATTATGTAACTGAATTCACAACAATGTATTCTTCTCCTAGGCCCGCTTCCTACCGCTCATAGTCGTCAGAAGTCTCTCAATGACAACATGGATCCTCATGTGTTGATCGATGCTATATCAGCATGCATGGCTCATGAAGAGAAGGAGCTCTGTAAGACTGGACAGCTTGCCATGACAGTCATTGTGGAGACCGCTGCTGCTGTGATGGGCAGTAAGGCTAGGGTGAGTTATAAGACACTTTACTTTACTTTTTTTTTCAGTCATTGTCGATCCACTGCAGGATGAAGGCCTCGGCATGCTGTCTCCAAATGACTCTGTTCAGTGCTTGTTGGTACCAATTAACCTTTCCCCAGTACTGTTGCAGCTCATCTCTCCATCTTTTTCTGTGGCGTCCCCTGTTACGCTTTCCCTCATAAGGTGTCCAGTGAGGTATTTGCTGCACTCCAGCGATTATCATTTCTACGGCTGATGTGGCAAGCCCAATTCAATTTTCTTCTTTGCACTGTTTCAAGGATGCAATAAGATACGATAGTATACAAATATTGACTGCTCATGAGGATGATGGTGGAAATTATCATTCCCTCGGTGGTGTTCATACCGGCCCTTCTATCACCCCCGAGGCGAAAGAGGGGTGATAGAAGGACCGGTACGAACAACACCGAGGGAGTGATAATTTCCAACACCATCCGATTTACAGAGCAGTCCATATTTGTTTTATATACGTCATCTTTTTCATTGATTCATGAATAGGTCTAACTGTAGGTCTAGCGCTAACAAACAGGAAACAAGATCAAAAGGATTTACTCACCAGAATAAGAAAAATACAACATCAAGAGTCTATTTGCTCCTCACAGCAACATATTCACAGTCTTTCAAAGTTAAAAACAGTTACAAATATCCAACGCTAAAAGAAATCCAACTTCAACAGTCTTTGCTCCTCACAGTAACATATTTACAGTCCTTGCTGTGCAACACAGGAATATATTTACAGACTTTGCTGTGCAACACAGGAACATATTTACAGGCCTATAGGCCCGAGATGTAAGCCTATTAATATGTTTACAACACAGCCACGAAAATCACAATCTATGTTAGCTGCGTTTGTTGATGTGACCATCACGGGAGAATTTGTGATGTCTTGCAACATGGCTGGTGATTCGGCAATGTCGTTGAGGAGAAGTTCAAGCTGGCTATCACTCATTGAACGATTTGCCAGGCTAACAGCTGCCGATGCTTAACATACTGGGCTGGACAAAGACCTGGTCCTGGGAGTAGGACTAGACCCAGCTTTGCTAGTCCCAGACTGCAGATCTACAGTTGGCCTGACACCGAGAGCTGAAGAAATTGCATCAGACATTCCTTCTTTTCGGGCCTCGCTGGTGCGACTGTATTATTTGACGCTAGTTTCTGACTGATGTCCAGAGATTGTCATGATGTGTCTAGTAGCAAAGCCGGCGTAATCCAGTGATGTGACACTCGTAGCGCACAAGCAGTGGTTTGTGTACTTTCTACATTCGGCATTTTCCAGGGATGCCAGTGTTTTCAGGCTATAGCCTGATTTCAGGCCCTGACACCTTTCCATATCAGGCTTTATCAGGCTTCATATATAACATATGAGGCTCCAACATGTCTGGGTCTCTTTTCAGGCTCATCTGGAGAAACCAACTGGTATCCCTGATTTTCAGATATGACCTTGGTAAAGTCTCCCAGCTGATTTTTTCCTATTGGCATGTTTACATACCTCTCGGGATCATCTTCACTAATCTTGGATCTTGGTCTTTCCCACATCCATGGACAAAGAGGGTGCAACTTCCTCTTGTACTTGATCAAATTACTCACTGGGCTTCTTGGGTGACTTGGTATCTCAAATATGAGTCTAGCTTGTGACTGCTCAACATCATTGCGGTGATTTTTGTGTCAGTTTATCTCCCACTGAAAAATAGCGTCGACCGTTTTCCTCCGTGTGCAGCTCTAAACCATCAGGTGTCATTTCTCTTACACTCTCTCGCGTCCACGGTTGGCAAAATAAATCATATCGAAAAAGACTTTCTGCTGTAACCCTTCGGCAGTATTAAAATCCAGGCTTTCTTGAATGCATTGCATGTCATTTGGGCTCACCGGTGGGTGTCTTTTGGCGTTGCCCTTTCCATTTTTCCAGAAAGGCTTTGAAGATCTTGTTGGAACCTTTGAACTCAGTGCCTCTCACTATATCAACATTGCGAGTGGTTTGGAAATGCCTTTGCAGGCCATAACGAATCACTTGCATTGTTTTCTTACAGTACAGCTCTCGGGTCTTTTTGCGAGCTCCTGCATAGAATCTTGAAAGAAGATTATCCAAATCCAAATATTGCATGTTGAGCAGTAATCCTTAAAGATAGAGACCGCGTACTTGATTTGTCTCTTTGTATTTTTAGTCCCTTCTTCCTGGAGTAACTGCTCCAAATCCTCCTTATTTAGTACTTTGAATCTTGGAGCTGGACCAGTTGCAAAGTCACTCGCCATGTTGAATTCTAACGTGCTGTCCGTACCGTGCGATTGATTAACATAGGCGTAGCCTAGCAACTCACGAAATATGAGGTATATAATAGATACTATATCCTTGTGTATGTAAGACTGGACAGCTTGCTATGACAGTCAAATGATCCATAGATTGTTGGTTTGAATCCAATCCAGGCAGATCATGGGTTGTGTGTTAACGTGCCCCTCCCCTGTTTCATAGACGCGAGCTATGTTACAGTGGAAAAAAATCCGTCCCTCGAATAGGACGCTAAATTCAGGCCCTGCATAGACGAGAGTCACCACCTCTGCATGTTAAGAACCCAATACACTATTCATTTAAGAGTGTAGGGAACCAAACACTTTATAATAATAATAATCAGAAGAAGAATTTAATTGTCAAGTATCTATCATCATATCTTACAGGCCTGTTCGCTATCCATCTTTGAGTACGTCGCTGACCGTATGTGTAACTGCTGCTATGAACGAGCCTGGTACGCTAAGCTTGGGGGATGCATCGCTATCAAGTTTATGATGGAGAACATGGATATGTGTTGGGTCCAGAGCCATCTTTATCTGTTCCTCAAGGCACTTCTCTTTGTCATGATGGATCTTACTAAAGAGGTGAGTGCAAGTACACTTCACAACTAAATTATTCATAACTTTCCAAGTTTGTCATTTGTTTACGTATGTGACATATTAAAGTTAAAGACCTTATTAAAGACCTTAAAGATGAAGTTGAGTTCTGGTCATGCGATTGCATTGTGAAAGAAACGGTGTGGAATCGACCAAAAAAGGTTGATCATCTAACATATAAGAATTTGTGTGTATTGCAAGGTTCTGGAATCATCAAAATGATAATAAATTTAGCCAAGTCTTGGTAAAGTTACAAACACTGTACACAGAAAGATGTATATGGGACTATACGAACACGTGGCGTAAAAATCCTACCCCCCGAGTTTTACGATGTTACATGACATATTTAGAATATGAAGGCATATGAAGAGCCATGCTTTTCAGGGAACATGTCTTATCTGATGTTCTTCCACACTTGCATAATAAGAATGATAACGCTCACAAATTATTTTTCACCTCTTCCCAGAACTCAACCTTCTCTTTAATTCAACCATTTCTTTCATTCTTGAGTTACAAAAAATAGTTTGAGTTTGAGCTGACAACGGGTGTGATTTTTGTACGCCACTGGGATACCACAATCCTTACCAAAATGGTACTTATCTGGTCATGGATATAAGGCAAAAAGGGGTCGTGGAAAGCCATGGAAAGTCATTCTGTGGGAAGCATGTACTAGTAGTTGTATGAAATGTCCCTAGACCCCCTGCCTGCTTAATTCAGCTTGATATTTGAACCTCCTTGTTCCATAAGGAAATCAGAATGGAACCCCCCCCTCCCTTCTCTTGAAAAAAACAACAACATGTAAATGTACAGTAGGCTCACCATGTGAAAGAGGGGGAGGTTCTCACCTGGTGCAACAGCAAGCCTACTGTATATCTACATCACCATGCAAGCTGATACGTGTAAGCAGCGACTAAATGTAAATGGATATGAAAAAGTAAAGAATACATTTGACTTTTCCTTGCAGGTATCAAGTGGAGCATTGAACATGGCTAAGAGCAACGTTGATTTGGTGCTGAAGCTCTGTGCCACCCCACCCACAGGAGCTGATGCTGAGAACCCAAAGCTGGCAGTAGCGCAGCAGAAAGCGTTCCATGATGTCACCAGGGAGCTAGTCAGGGAAGTCACTTCACCCAACCAAACTGTCAGAGAACAGGTATGAACTGAGATTGCACTGAGAGGGGGTGTGGGGGGGGGGGGGGGGGGCAGGTCAGAGTTCATACATGTAGGTCATAGATGTAGAGCATTCTAAGCTACCTGTAGCACAGCAGAAAGCATTCCATGATGTCACAAGAGAGCTTGTCAGGGAAGTCACTTCACCCAACCAAACTGTCAGGGAACAGGTAGGAAGGAGGAATGAGTGTCAAAAGGGAGGTCGTAGGTCATAGGTCATAGATGTAGAGAATCCTAACTTAGCTGTTACCACAGAGATGGTCAGGGAAGTCACTTCACCAAATCATGTGTCTCAAAACTATGATTTCACCTTTGTGTTGATGTGCTATCCAGTAATATCCATCAAGGCATTTATCATTATTGCGTTTCTTTTGTAATCCAGGCAATGGATTCTCTGCGATGGCTCGCAGACTTCACTGACAAGAAGGTCATGGAGATCATGTCTCCCCACAAGGAGGTCCTGGCAGACATGATCCCTCCCAAGAAGCACCTGTTGCGTCATCAGCCTGCCAACGCACAGCGAGGCTTGATGGACAGTAATACGTTCTGCACGACGTTGGAACCGAGGCTCTTCACCATGGACCCAACCATTCCTGAACACAAAGTCTTCTTCACTGAGGTAGGATCACAATATTGTTAATAATTATGTAATATTGAATGGCCTTGAGTGGCAACAATGGTATATCCCACAAACTGATCAGCATACTTCACAATCAGTATTTCAAGTGAAATATTATCATTATTATAAAGTGTTTGATAATTTTCCCCATTACATCCTCGTGTTTTGTTAGTTAACTTCAACATTAAACACGGAGAAGAATTCTTTTGTAATCACCCAAGCATTTTGCAAGGGCTGCGAGCATATATCCATTGTGTTAGCCTTTGCATATTTGATGGCGTATTTAATGTTTTACGCATTTGCGCACCCCAAACCAAGAGAAATATTTGTAGAAATACTGCATGGTCATCCGGGATATGTTTTCAAGATGACTGCTGTATACGTGTCCATGAATGTTAATATCTGTGGGGGTCAGTTGTGCAAGTGCTATCTCCATAATGGCTTATTGTTACAATTTTCTTCTGTGCCCCTATACAGTATCCAGTTAATTTACTTCTTTGTTGTTTCTGAACCATTAGCTGATGAATCTCTGTGAGACCGAGGACTCTGGTCTTGTCAAGCTTCCATGCTACAAAGCCGTACCCTCCCTAGTGCCTCTACGCATCAGTGCTCTTAGTAAGTCACAGGCCTGATAAAAACCAGATTTAAATCGGTTTCCTGATTTAAAAAAAAAAAAATCCTGATTTTTTTTTTTTTTTTACCAGATTTTTTTTCTTTCTTCCCTATTTTATCCTGATTTTCCTGATTTCCCCCTTATTTTCTCTATTCTTCTCTATTTTACCTGATTTTTCCCCCATTTTTCTTACTCGATAGGGGGGAATGTTGCTAGATGCCATTTTTCCCCTGCGAATCCTCTTCTTTCTTTTTTTACTCAAGGGGGGCATGGTTGAGGGGAAAACAAAAAACCTATTTTTTTTTAGTGCTCACTATCACCCCTGGTAAGTCAGCACCCATCATTCATAGTTCATTAGGAAGCACGAAAAAATGATCTTCAACAATTTGTTGCTCTTTCTGAGAATTACAATGATTCTGTTTTTTTAATTCTAATTTTAAAGCCCCACTGTACTACTAGTAGCTACTAGCTCCCTTTATATAGAAAACAATGCCTAAGTGGTGCATGTTGTTCCCCCATGATCCTCTTTTTCTTATGTTAATTGAGAGCTGAGTTGATGAGATAGCCACCTGTCAGTGACCACGCTGGGTGGTCTAATCCCTTCTGGCCAAAATAGTACAGACGGGCTTTAAACGGTTGTGTAAAGCATGTAAAATATAGATATGAAGCCTGTTTTAGAAACTACCTGTATATAAAGACCACCTGTCTATAAAAGCCATAATTTGTGTTGTCTTTGACAATTGTTCCTCATATAAACCTTGATAAAGTAACCTAGGTGCAGAAAGACCACCTGCCGATACCTTTCTTGTCATCATTGAGTGGTCCTTTGACTCCCTTATTTCTTTGATTCTAATAAGATTCAGAGAAGGTTTGAAAAATGCACATCCATGAGGAGACATTTTATAATTATGTTATCCTTTTCCTTTTTTTTTAATTGTAGATGCCCTTGCAGCATGTCGGTACATCCCACAGGCCAGAGAGAGGATCTTTAAGATTCTCTTCAATGCTCTCAACTCTAATGTGAGTGAACTTCAAGAGGCTGGTGCCAAGTGTATGGAGAAGGTAAGACATCTCAACTTTAAAGAGCAAGTCTGACCCATTTGCGAGTTGAATTCAATAAATAGAGACAAATTCACCAAACAAAAGTTATAGAATTTGAAATTAAAATTTTGCATAACTATACCCCATGTATTTGTTGATGAAATTTCCTTTTTGATTACTTATGTGATACACACCACTGTTTCATTAAAGTATGCGATTCTTTGAAATTCCATACAATTTTCTTATTTTTATCCAATTTTTATGAAACTGTTTTTTTTTTTTAAATAATTTTTTTTCTCTATTCATTCAATTCAACTTGCAAATGGGCCGGACTTGCCCTTTAACATCATTTTGTTATGATAATAGATTGACTCGAGATTTATGAAAATAGAAATGGATGATCAGTGGGTCTCTTATTCAATGCTTTTCTATAGGGGGAGGGGGGGGGGGGAAGGACAAAACACCAACTAAATTGCTCATAATGTTTTGGGTTCCATTCTGGTATCCTTACCTTAGACTTTGGGTTGTTCTGTCCTTTGGCGGACAAATGTAAAATGTACTTCTCTGTGTTTTGACTTTCCTCAATCTCATGATGTATTTCTGGTATACTTTTGCTCATAAATATCAGATTCAAATATTACCTCTGCAAAGATAAATATTTTAATAACAAGTTTTATATAAGTTTGAATTGTGTCGAATGTAAAAAATTTAGTAGAGTACCTGATGCACCTGTGTGTAAACAACATGCATGTATATTGCGGCAGCCATGATTTCATAATTCATTTCGTCCACTTCTCCTTCAGTTTATTGCTGGTCAGCCCGTAGAGATGGAGCTAGTCCACACCAGCGTTCGTCCTCTGCTCCTGATGTTGGGCGACCATAGGACGTTGAATCTCAACGTGATTCAGAGACTGCATAGCCTTACGCAGCTCTTCCCCAATGCATTCAATGAGAAACTCTGTGAACAAATGCTGGTAAGTGTACATCTCATATATTCTCCCTTACAGAGTCAGTAAATAAGTAGGATGTTACTTTCATTTTATCTATCATTTCGTTTTATTTCAACACGGAGGCACTTGCCTTGAGTTTATTAGAAATGATGTAACTAATAATTCCTAATGATTTAAAGTCATTGTGGTTTATTCAGCATTGTGAGCATCTGTAACATGGCACCTGGCTGGATTGCTCCACAGGGAGTGGAGAAAGTGTATACATTGTGTACAGACAGGCCTGAATATGTTGATCTGGGTAATGATATATATATGTGAAGCGCTTTGAGACATATATGTTTTAGGTGCCAGGCATTTATAAATTCAACATGATATTGTTATTCAGTGATCGAAGCATTAAATGAATCTCGTCGCATCATTTTGACTCACATTATGCATGAGATTTAACGAGGATACCAACATCTTGCATTACCAGGGTCATCTTAAGAAGTGGCTCGAGACGACGGTCATCAGTCAGAAGAACGGTCAAAAGTCGACCGACAGTCTCAAGATCTGTACGGCCATCCTCAACATCTTCCATGCCATACCTGCAGCATCGGCCAAGATCCTTGAACATCTCCTTACGCTGGTCATCAAAGCAGAGGGCGCTCTAACCATGGAGGTAATGATACTACCAGTAGATACCGAAGCTGTGACATCATAAAAATGTATTTTTAGAATTTCTCAATTTTTTCTTCACTCTGAAAGAGCATCAAAAGTAATGTCCAAATGTCGAAAACCAATCGAATATGTGAAGTATTGGCTCAGATATGACCATCTGAATAAATAGATTTCCTATGGGAACTCAGTGTTATTTTGCTCTGGTTCATAATGTTAGAAAATAGTTTTTTGATGACGTCTCACTTCACCACCAGACATATAGAATCATCGTGATGGAAGCTTTGAATTAGATTGATTGGTTTATTGGAGTAAATACAACAATTTGAAGAAAAAAACAACATTCATATTGCCATTTCAAAAGACTGAATTGCAGTGAATGATCATACACATAAAGAGATTACATATGATAGTTTCAGTTATTCAAATATTCCCTGATGGGTTCAAATGAATGAAATACAATGCCAGTTCCAATAAAATTGCGATTATGTCTTTGAGTGCACTCAGACATTCTTACAGCACTTACTTTGCTGCTCTGATTTTAACCATTTCAACCATTCAAGGTCAAAGTTCAAAGGTCATGTAGAGGTGTCATTGTCGAGTGGATATGTCACCGGACTTTCGATCACAAGGTCCGCGGTCCGAGTCCCACCGCGCGCTAATGTCCTTTGGCAAGACATTGATCTACATTTACCACACTCAACCCAGGTGATGTAAATGGGTACCTGGCAGGAAATAATCTCTTGAAATGCCAAAACGCTGTAATGGCAGCTGTGCAAAAGCCAGGGTAATAATCGGGAGGGCCAGGAGTGTCAAGTCTGACAGACATGAGCGCTTTACAACAACCCGCTATTATTATTATTATTATTATGTTATGTTTTTATTTATTTACAGGTTGGGAGTCCATTCCGCGAGCCCTTGCTGAAGTATCTGCTGCGCTATGCTCAACAGACCGTGGATCTGTTCTTGCAGGAGAACAACCTCAAGAATCATCAACTCAGTCGCATGTTCAATGTAAATATTCCCTTTCCCTTTTCTGTCAAATTGCGTGATTATACCTTGAATATACCTTGGAGGCCACATCTCACCATCAAGGTGATGAAGATCCAGTAGATAGTGTGGTTTGGAAGGGTTAAGGGAGTCCCATGGGACCCATTTAAAAACCCAGGTTGGATAATTGACGTTTGAAGTTGAGGAGTGTGGGATCATTATAACTACTGTACCATGACTGATTTCTTATAGCAAGCTCAGACTTAGAATTTAGGAGTGATCCATGAATTTCGCCACATGCAAAATTTGTACAAGCCTTAATTGAATATCCATTCAACTCCAGTGTATTAAACAATTGACCATGGAAACTGCTGAATGTTGGTCTTGAAATCTGTTTTACATTGTAGCAGAGTAATATTTTTTTCTCCATGCAAACAATGATTTCACATATCTTCCAAAATTGTGAAAGTGTATTTATAGTTTAAATCATCCACTTAAAAATGTTTTATTATACAAATAGTGAATGGCCATGAGTGCAATGGTACGAGATTTTGCATGAGGTGAAAGATAAGAGACACTTTATTCAACGAGGCGCAGCCGAGTTGAATAGAGCGTCTCATCTTTCACCAAATGCAAAATCTTGTTCCATTGCACGAATAAAGGCAATTCACTATTTGTTTTATACAACACCTCGGACGTTAATGGGCTTAAAACAGTTTTTCTGGGCCTAAATCTCAGTGATTTTTTGTTTGTTTTTAATTTATGAAATTGCCAATAGTGAGTGCGCACTATTAAGCAGGCAGCAAATCATGCGCATACCATGCGCCGCGCGTACAAAGATTTATGTTCATTTTTACGTGGAGGGCAATTTAGTTTGATCCTTTGGTACCATTGCACGGTGACGTCAGCGTGCAATGGTGCAAAAGGATCAAACGGAATTGCATGGCTGGAGAATGATGCCGTTCAACAGTACTTATAGCGCATGTCATGTGATCAATAATTGACCAATGAGGTTGCAAGAATCTTAGTAGGCGTTGTATGAATATATATATTGATTTGAGTTGTGCAGAAATAAATGAAAATGATTGATTTTTCTCTTTGTATCCTACTTATTGAAGCAATAGCTAATGCATGATTATGACTGTATTATTTCTCTGTGTACAGTATTTGTTGAAGCACGAGCTAGCCGAGCCTTTGAGATCAGCAATCCAGAAGAACCCAAGCAAACTAATCAACCTAGCATTCAGTAAATCACAGGTGAGTTCTTATCCAAAGTCATCAACAAATTCAGTCATCAAATTGTCAGGAAAATGTCTGTTTGTGTAGAAAGCAACCACAGTGTCACGTAGAGGACACCTATTTTAGTGCTTTTGGATGATACAAAGAATCGGTGGAAACATTGTAGCCTGTCTAATAAAGCTCAAGGAGATTGTGTACTATAAGTAATCCGAATGATTTATTAGTGGGCAGGTTATTTGTTCATTAATGTTCATTAATTAATTAATTTACAAGCGCATACACACCTATCCAACCCCATTGACATTCACATCTTACCCATTTAACACCTGGGTGGAGATAGGCAAATGTGGATTAATGTCTTGATTGGTAATGTACAAGACGATCTAATTGCACGTGCCCTACTATAGAGTCAAAGCAATGATCTGCTATATTACACCTGCATGCTCACGCCCATTATGATTTGTCTGTGTAAATTGCTTAACAAGTTTATTTATCAAAAATAATATCGCTAGTGATATTCATTTGTCTCGCCATGTATGGTCAACACGAGTTCTTTAAGATAACGATGTTTCGCGCCTGCAACACTTCGTCAGGTGATAAAAATATAATGAAAGCAAGCGTGTTTTTGATACTATATATATGTACGCAATGAGTAATATATTTGGCATAAAGTTTATTTACATTTGTTTTCTTTATTTTCGTGACCCTCGCAGCCTCCAGCTCGCCCAACAAACACAGCAGAGAAGTTTCTCTTGGAGCTCCAGTACCAGTCCATCCGTATATGCGCTACTATGGTAAAGCACGATAAGGAGTGGCTTCCCCAAACACCCACCGTGGTAAGACAGAGATCTCATCATTTATTGCTTTGTCGTAACTGTTTTTCAAACAAATGATCCTTCTGTGTTATTGAGTTGTTAGGCTTCTTGACATTGTTGGAACTGGGTCCCATGTCATTAAACTTGTTATCAAGAACAAATCGTCGGCCGGCTGAAATTCGACCAAACGCCCTTCTGCCACCCAGGCGACGAAATACTAACTTTCTATGACAAATTTGCTCTTAGCCAATCAAATGCCACGATTTCAGTAGCTTATAACAGATATTGTAACTCGTTATTGATAATAAGTTTTATGAAACGACCCAGCTGTCAGAGGATGACATATATGAGGCTTACTTTCCCTCCTGTGTTCCTTCCATGTTATAGTTTGTGCACCTTCGCCGGATCTGGGTATCCGATGCGTTCCAGGAACGTCATCGTCATGACAACCAGGGTGTTTCTCACTGGGAGGAGCCTAAACTACTCGTCAAGTGTCTGCTTAACTATGCCAAGTAAGTAACTGAATCCTCTCCATATGATAGACCAGGGGAATGTTTCACAAACCCTTTTTTCAATGACAAATGACAAAAATCAGTGACAAATCTGGTAACCAATCAGAAGCAAGGATTTCAGTAGCTTATAACAAAAACTGTCATTTGTCACTGATGACAAGTTTTGTGAAACACCTCCCTGGGGAATGTTTCACAAGAATTCTACGTTGAACTTATCTCTAAGTTGGACTTAACAATTATGGAAAGCCTTTGGCACCTATGAAAATATTTTGTAAAAGTTATTTTAAAAGGCATAAAATGTTGATGCAAATCATTCATATTTTCTATTATCAAAAAGATTTCATGTTCTTCACGAGGAATTAATAAAAAGTCTAAAATATTTGAATTTTCGTTTTTGAATATATTTTATTTTATGGCTACAAATGGCTCTCCATAATGTTTAAGTCTAACTTAGAGTTAAGTTCTACTTAGGATCTTTGTGAATCACCCCCTTGTTATGTCTTGCAAAGGATATGGAAATTATGGAGTGAGCTTGCATTTTATGATTCTGGTTTGATATTTGGTATCTTTATGTAGAAAGGAGTGACTAATAATTGTGTGAAGTGCTGTTCGTAAGCCACTCACAAATTGTTAGGGCCTTCGTCTTTTGGAAGAATATACATACGGTAGTGTAAACTTTAAAAAAACCTTGCACTTTCAAGATAATAATTTTAGAAACAGACAAACTTATCGTGAAAAGGCTACACAGCTTTTTGGCAAAGATATCAAGTTCTTTAAAAGTTCAGTAAAATGTTTTACGTAGCAATTGAATGTTTGCTTTGAGGAAATCTGACAAAATACTTGTAAACACCGGAGTGTTGGCTCAGTCAGTAGAGCGTCCGCCTCACAACCAGGAGGTCGTGGGTTTGAACCCCGGCCGCGTCATACCAAAAGACGTTAAAAGATGGGAGTTGTTGCTACTTTGTTTGGCGTTCAACAATAAGGGATAGAGCAACGTCGATCTTGCGCTGCTTAGTGGCTGCCGGGCTCACGATCAATTTGGCAAAAAGAATTTCTGTTTCGGTTTAATAAAATTTGGAGTGGACTATTAGGCTATTATTATTATTATAATAATTATTAGAGAAAATGGTCAATGTTTCTTTCTCTATCTACAGGCAACATCCATCCAATGTTGAGCTACTGTTCCAGTTGCTTCGCGTCTTCAGCAACCGTTACCTGCCAAACTTCCAGTTCTTCAGAACGTTCTTAGAAGAGACAGTTGCACAGGTACCCTCTCCAACATTTGGAAGTCTTTTGTTGGAATTAAAAGTGCTATGTTTAATGTGATACTTCAAATATCATAACAAGATACACTTATATTGAGCATCATAGATGTATGAACTTTTTTGAATCATGACAGAGATCATTTTTATGACAAAAATAGCTTGCGATCGCATTATCATTAGTACAGATTACCATGAAACTCAGGACATTTATGTATCTTGCTGAGGCAATGAACTGATTAGATTTTGGGGTAATGAGGTCGATGTCAAAGGTCATGGGGCTCAATATGTATGCAAAAATAGCTTGTGATTGCATTATCATTAGGACCGATGGATGGATTACAACATTCATGTATCTTGCGGAGCCAATGAACTGAGTAGATTTTGGGGTCATGAGGTCAAAGATCAAAGGGTCATACATGTATATGAGAAATAGCGTGTAATCACAATATTCTGAAAACCTGTTAATGGATTACAATCGAACTTGAATTTGAAAAGTTGCTTCTGTTTTGGTTTGTTAAAATGCCTTGGAAGGATCAATTTTATTTATGTTTTTGTTATAATTTTGCATTACCACAGGGCTACTCCGTTGAACAGAAGAGACACATCTTCTTCAAGTTTGTGGAGCTGTTCCACGACAAGAGCTTCCCTCAAGAGTTGAAAGCCAAGGCCCTGCAGTACGTCATCATTCCCATGTTTGCTGCTTCCTTTGATAAGGGAGAAGGAGATAGTGTAAGTTACCATTCAGAATTTCTTTAAAGATAAAGTTGAGTTCTGGTCATGCGATTGCATTGTGAAAGAAACGTTGTCGAATCAAAAAGGTTGATCATGTAGCATATAAGTATTGGTGTGTACTGCTAGGTTCTGGAATCATCAAAATTTTAAGAAATTTGGCCCGTTCTTGGTAAAGTTACAAGCACTGTACACAGAAAGATGTATATAAGACTACACGAACATGTGGCATAAATTTCCATCCCGATTATGATGTTACATGCCATATTTAGAATATTAAGGCATTTGAAGAGCCATACATTTTAGGGAACATTTTCTATATGATGTTTTCCCCAATAGACTGTAGTGTTATGAAAACCGTTAGGAAAACACAAAATTTGATTTCAATTTCGAATCATAAAAATCTTGATAATCAGACAGGCGATTGGCTTGTAAAAGTCATGAGGTTCCTGACTAACCCAAAGGTTTATAATTATCATTGCAGCATGAGCTAAATCCAGGATTTTGTTTCAGAATCTGAGACAAAGTTACCAGATCCCTTTAATGAGCAGCTAAACTTCCAAAGCCCAGTATGAAAAAAGATATTAAAAAGCATGTATGAGTTAAAGCTTGCGTCTATATTGATGAGGTTGATTTTTCTTTTTTTTTTCTTTCTTTTCAGTTGATAGGGGGCCCACCGAACCCAAGTCAGGATAGCCCTGATAACCCTGTGAGTGTGTTCATCAGTAAGGTCATTGACCCTGAGAATCCCTACGAAACATTGTGATGATTATAATGATGAGATGATTTTTGTTTTCTTCATCGACCCAGAGAATCCCTTTTGAACATTGAGATGATTTTTGTTTTCTTCTTTCTTTTCAGTTGATAGGGGGCCCACCAAACCCAGGTCAGGATAGCCCTGATAACCTTGTAAGTGTGTTCATCAGTAAGGTCATTGACCCTGAGAATCCTTACGGCACGTCGGACTCCGTCAGGATTCTCCTGCTACAGTTTGCTGCCCTCTTGGTTGAGAGAGCCGCTCCACACATCCATGATGCTGCTGACAAGTAAGTTCTTCTTCTTTAATAATAACATTATTGATGTAAATTATATAGCACTTGATACATGACGTAATAATAATAATAATATTCAGCTTTTATATAGCGCTTGATACATCTCGGACATCTCTAAGTGCTTAACAGATATACTATTACCCCGGTCATTGGATTCAGTGCTTGCCCGCACACACTGTGTGCACAATCTCCACTCCCTGGGGAGCATTTCAGCCAGGCATTACTTGACGCTCAAAAATTGTCGACCAACAATGATGGTCGCATCCTACCGGGTACCCATTTTTATGCCTCCGTTACGAAGTAGCCGGAGGCATTATGTTTTCGGGTTGTCCGTCCGTCCGTCTGTCCGTCCGTCCGTCCGTCCGTCCGTACGTACGTCCGTCCGTACGTCCCGTTCTCGTGATCGCATTATCTGAAGAACCGATTGATGGATTCCTGCCAAACTTTTGTCATGTATGTATCTTGCAGAGCCTATGAACTGATTAGATTTTGGGGTCACGAGGTCAAAGGTCAAAGGTCACAGGGCTCATTATGTATGCAAAAACAGCTCGTGATCGCGTTATCTCAAGAACCGATTGATGGATTCCTGCCAAACTTTGGTCATGTATGTATCTTGCAGAGCCGATGAACTGATTAGATTTTGGGGTCATGAGGTCAATGTCAAAGGTCATGTGGCTCATTATGTATGCAAAAATAGCTTGTGATCGCATTATCATTAGAACAGATTGATGGATTCCTGCCAAACTTAGATCATGTATGTATCTTTCAGAGCCAATGAACTGAGTAGATTCTTGGGTCATGAGGTCAAAGGTCAAATGTCATGGGCTCATATATGTATATGAAAAATTGATTGTAATCACGATATTCTGAGAACCTGTTAATGGATTACAATGAAACTTGAATTTGATTTTTTTTTTCTGTTTTGGTTTGTAAACTTGCTCTATGACGGAGGCATCATTTTCGACTGCGCGCAGTCGAAGTTCCATCTAGTTAATACTTGAGTGGAGAATAGCAAGTGTAGGTTAATATCATGCCAAAGAATATTAGTGCTGTGTCTGGATTCGAACACCCGACCTTCGCTTCTACAAGTCAAGCGCCTTAAACCACTGGACCACTACACTCCCATGTAAACGGGTACCTTGCATGAATTTATTCCTTGAAATGCTAGAGCGTCATAACCGCAGCCATGCTTTAGCCGGGGTAATAATTGCGGAGCGCAAGGCGTGTCAAGTCTGACAGACATGAGTGCTTTACAAGAACCCACTACTATGATTATCATTGTTTGTGTGATTGCAGGAAGCAGGGTACAAAGCTTCGTCGCTTGATGACCTTTGCCTGGCCATGTCTCATTCAGAAGAACTGTGTTGACCCGACCACCAAGTACCATGGCCATCTTCTCCTGGCTCACAACATTGCCAAGTTTGCCATCCATAAACGAATCGTCTTACAGGTAACACATTTTGCTATTTCTTTATTTTTTCCTGATTTAGGAGTGATAATGCAAGTAATTTTAAACTGATGGTTAATAGATGATAATTAAATGTATTAAAATTACAGTAAAGATAGTCAAAATGATAAGGATATTGAAAATGATTATACAGGTTCTGAACATGTTAATTGCAATATGGTAAGTTTGCTGTCCATATATGAATAGGGCGACAGGTAACTCATTACTTTATGTAATTTACTCATTTTCCTGTGTCGTGCTTCAGTGGTAGTTTTATGCTGATATTTGATAAATAAATTCAGGTGGAATGAGAGAATGGAAATATTGATAGGAATATTGGAAATGATTGTAAAGATAATGACAATTTGTATCTTTTTAGTTGTTTTGATTTTGTATATATATCTGCTACAGTTACTATTCATTATCTCTTAAAGGTAATACAAAGTTTTGGGAAATTTTGAAAATTTGGTGGATAGTGATTCTTTACAATTTTTATATATTTGGATGCCCCTTTGGATGTATTATAAGCGCTAAAAAAATTAGCCCCTACAACACTTCTGCTTTCGAGAAAAATAGAATATAACAATTTACCGGTGCTCCCGGTAAATTTTGATAAATTTCAAATAGCTCCTACGGCCGTTCAATGGTAGCTGCGACTATGAAAATCTCAGAATATGTAGTTGTGATATATAATTTCCAAATGGGAATAGCTCATCGGTCGATTTTAGTCAAGAAACATCGTTTTATAGCCTAATTAATATTTTGACCTAAAGAGTGAGCTATACAACATAAAGAGTTTATTATTTACAATTTCATAACTTTAGACTCGATTTCAACCGCGACAACGATCACTGAATATTGTAGGATCGCATATGTTTCCAATATGTTCATTTGAACCTAATTCATGACCCCATACCAAAACTTTGTATTACCTTTAACCGTAGATGTTTCACATTCTCTTGAAGGCTCATTCTGCCGAAGCCAGATCGGTCGTCACTCGTCAGACAAGCCTTGGATATTACCTCAATGGAGATATTTTCATACTTGTAGAATAGTATGAGATCATATTCAAAACCTTCCATTCCAATTTCATCTTCACTATCACTTCTGTTCCTTATCGTTCATTGTAGGTGTTTCACAGTCTCCTAAAGGCTCATGCTGCTGAAGCCAGATCGGTTGTCAGGCAAGCCCTGGACATCTTAACTCCTGTGCTTCCCCAACGGATGGAGGACGGTAACGCTATGCTCACACACTGGACAAAGAAGATCATCGTAGAAGAGGGATACACCATCGCACAGCTTGTACACATGCTGTAAGTCATCTCTCATTTCACCTTCTCTTTTCTTTAGTGTATTGGTTTGGTTTGGTTTCCTGAGTTGCTCAGGGAGAAAGGAGATGGATCGAGAAAAAAATTACTACTACGTGTACAACATATTGTACGTTTTACCTGAGCAAAAAGGAAAAAAAATATACTGCTATTTTGCATCAGGAGAACTAGATCTATCATTTCTAAGAATGAGAATCATTAGAAAAGAAAAGCCTTGAAGTATCAAGGCATGAATGTCATTGATTTATAAGTAACACGTACAATAATCCCCTTCTTCAGCTCTGTTTACCGGGTAAAAGTACTTGTAAAAGTCACAGCAGTTAATATTAATATGATGCAAGGGAGTTCAGGAATCAGATACAGCATTATGTGAAAAGGAGGGACAATTGTATTAAAAAATATATTCATATATAAAAATCTGACATGCAAAAGAAAAAGATTTTGTTAGAATTTCCAGGTCCTTTGGGGGGCATATTTCTCTCTTGTATAGTTTTTATGCTCCATTGAATTTGTACAAGGGGACACAGGCAGATTGTGCCCCTTTACATCTGCCTCTGTAATTTGATTTATTATCATTGTATGATGATATTTAAAATCTGTATTTATATAGTGGTTAATATGAAATGCTGTCTCTAAGCGCTTTACAGCTGTTATGGCCCTGGTCACCAGATTCGTTCATGCACAATGTGCACCATCTCCACTCCCTGGGGAGTATTCCTAACGAATGGTTGCAGTGAGGGCATATGGCAATGTCTATCACAAAGGCTTTCATCATCCTACCAGGTCCCCATTTCTCTCCTGAGTATGGAGTGGCAAATGTAGATGAATGCCTTGCTAAAGGACATTAGTTCCATGTTGGGGATTGAACCCACGACCTTTGCATTTCAAGTCAAGTGCTTAAACCACTTGACTAAGACACCTCTCGTATGGTTGTGTTTATATGTTTTGGCCTGCAGACAGCTACTGGTGAGGCATTACAAGGTGTACTATCCCGTCAGACACCACCTGATCCAGACCATGGTGTACTCCATCCAGAGGCTCGGTAACACCCCTAACGCTACCCTGGAGCACCGGAAGCTGGTAGTGGAGCTGGTGGAGGTCATCATCAAGTGGGAGGTTCAGAGGATCAGAGAGGATGAAGGAACGGCAGAGGTAAGATCTCTTCTCTTGTTCACCCCTCTCCTTGATGTCTGTCTCTCATTCCCCTTTCCCTTCCTCTCTTTTTTTCTCTCTGTGTAATCTTCCCTCATTCACAGTCTCACTCTCATACATTTCTCTGTCTGTGTCTTGTATCTCTCTCTCTCTCTCTCTTTATCTAACTCTCTCTCTAACTCTCAATCTCTCTCTCTCTCTCTCTCTCTCTCTCTCTCTGTCCGCTATGTCTGTCTGTCTATCGTTCCACTTTCCATTCCTGTCTTATCCCCTCCTTGTCTGCCCTCATCTCCTCCTCTCCCCTTATCTCATTCTCTTCCTTTCTTCTTCCCTCATTCCCAGTTTCCCTCTGATGCATTTTCCTTTCTCTGTCTTGTATCTCTCTCTCCCTCTTTCTCCCCCCCCCTTCCTCTCGCTTTCTCTCTCTCTCTCTTTTTTTTTATATGTATTTATCTTTATGACATACCCCTCTTTCTCTACTCTCTTTCTTTATCTGTCTCTCAATTATATCGGTCTCAAATTGATTGACAGAAGTATTACATGTCAACTCAATTATTTATTAATGTGATTCATTTTTTGTACATTTTAAAGCTTGTTGAATCATCATTTAATCCTGTGAAAAAATACTTTATATACATGTAAATGTAGTGGTAAACGGAGTGTTTCACAAAGACTAAGATCGACTTTAATTTGGACTTAACTACATGGCAGGCCATTCATGCCACAACAAATCCTATTGTAACTGTATGTTTATTTTGTTATAGCCGACCACCCCAGTTGAAGAGCCCCCTCCTGCTGCTGCTGCTGCTCCTGCTCCTGCTCCTGCTCCTGCAGGGGTGAAGAGGTCAGCTTCCACTGATCTCCTCCCAGACCCTAAGAGAGTCAGACATACATCGTCAGGATCGGTAAGTCTTATATAATATTAGATGGCTTTGAGTGTGATAAAAGAATATATTGCTTGAGCTATGACAATATTGAACGAGTCGGAGATGAGTGCAATATTGTAATAGCGAGACAGCGATTGCTCCACAGTGAACTCTGTACACTCACTAAATTCTTAAATGCCACCCTGGATACCAAACTATGCGTAACCCTAAACCTAACTCTCAGTCTTCCAAAAAGCCCTATTAAAACCCTAAACCTAAACCCAACCCAACGACATGTCTTTAACAGAATATAGACTGGAGAAATTATTGCACAAAGAAATGTCAAATCACCTTTAAACTATCGTCCCCAAACTCTCAATAATTGCCATGATCATTGTATTTGGCAAGACATTAATCTACATTTGCCACTCTCCACCCAGGTGTTAAATGGGCACCGATAGGAAGGAATTCCTTGAATGCTGTGAGTGCCAAAATCTGCAGCCTAGCAGAGCCGGGTAATATTCGGAGCGCCTTGAGCACCTTGCATGGTGGATATGTACGCTATATAAATATCCGATATTATTATTATTATTTCAGACCGTGAGAAGCATCACGTCCGAGGCGAGCAAGCCGATCGAGAAGGTCTACTCCGATGCCGTGGTGAACTTCCTGATCCGTCTGGCCTGTCAGGTAAACGACAGCAGTAGTACGACGACCGTGAGTTCCCCAGGTGAGCAGCTGTCGAGAAGATGCATGGCTCTGCTCAAGACGGCTCTTAGACCAGATGTCTGGCCCAACAGCGAACTTCGGCTCAACTTCCTGGACAAGCTCTTCCTCTCAGTGGTGAGAAAATAGAATGATGATGAGAGTGATGATTATATAGATGGAAAAAAGTTAACTAGGTCTAATAATAATAGTGGTGGTTGTGGAGATGGGTTAATGGTAGTGATGAGGGTTGTGGAAATGGTAGGGATGATAGTGATGATGATGATGATGATGAAGATGATGATGATGATGATGATGATGATGATGATGATGATGATGACGACGACGAGATGATGCTGATGACGATGATGATGATGATGATGATGATGTTGATGATGATGATGTTGATGATGATGTTGATGATGATGATGTTGATGATGATGATGTTGATGATGATGATGATGATGATGATGATGATGAAGGTGACGATGATGATGATGATGGGGGTGGTGGTGGTGATGGTGAATATGATGATAATGATGATGATGATGATGATGATGATGATGATGATAGTATTGATTCTATACATGGAAAAGAGTAAATTAGGCCTGATAATAAAGTTAATGGTAGTGGTGATGGGAGTGATGATGATAAATTGATTTGATTTGATTTGATTTGATTTTATTTATTCATCATCAATAACATCAGTGATTAAACATTTGAATACATCGTGAATGGTACATGTTCATAAATGAATATTATAGATCATATTAAAGAAAAACCTAACAAAGTATTGATATGCTGGACATATGTCTTTTCTCATAGAATATAGAAGGTGATGAAAAGGAGCCAAATAATAGCACATGTGCTAGTCGAGTCTGGCCCCTGTTCTTAGCACACACTTGGCAAAAATAAATATATCATTATCAAAAAATAAAACTTGACAGTAGAAGTATACATGTTGAGTAATACCGTAGCACAATTTCTACACTCCAAATATAATTATGAAGAGGATATACCAGGTTAAAAAGTCATAGATACATGTATCTACAGATTATTTATACAAAAAATTGCATTTTTTTGACAAAAAAAAACAACAAAAATGTAATATGGAGATTATTTACAATATATACATGTGTACTTTCATAATTCAATCACTTATTCATCAAGTAATCGTTGAGATGTTTACGAAAAGTGTTTCTAGACCCTTTGTTTTTGATTTCATCGGGAAGTTCATTCCATAATCGGGTTCCTACACAAGTTACTGAAAATTTGCCTTGTGTTGTTTTATACAGTGGTATACGTAGATGGCCCTTTTCTCTTTTTCTTGTATTGTATCTATGCTCAATTTTATCACAATAATCCGTCAAACAGTGAGGTAAATTATTATGTACTAGGTCATACATAAATGTACATAGAGACAACTCATAGAACTTGTTAATATCTAAGATTTTCAATTCGTAAAACAATGGTGCTGAACGACTCATAAAATGCGGTGATGATGATGATGGAGATGGTGACAGTGATAGTAATGAAGATGATAAGGAGGAGGAGAATGAATCAGAATGATGATGATGGCGACGATGAATAAGGATGGTTATATTGATTATGATTGTGGTGGTGGTGTTGATTATGATAATAATCATGATGATGATAGAGATGGTGATTATGATGGTGGTGGTGATGACAATAGTGATGTTCAAGCCTACATTTTCCATTAGTTTCACATATTTTAGGATGCTAATGTAGACACCACTTCATTGGACCTGTGAAAATTACCGTTTTGTGTTTGTTTTTCAAATACTCTGGCAAAGGATACACAAGCTGTAGCAAACTACGGAAATATCTGTGCCGGGCTGGATGTCCTCAATTTTCTCCTCGGTGTTATGGTACGTAATGATTCAAAATTTTCCACTTTCTCTCAGCCTATATTCAACAATCAAAGACTTCTATAATATGACATTAATCTATTTCTTACTGAATATTTTCTTATGCAAGCAAGTTTTGTCTCGTTTCCACTTATTAGAAAGCTAGTTTTACACACTTTGATTTGATTTCACATAATAAAGACTTCAAAAGCATCTGATAGAAATAATTTTCTTGTCAAAATATGTAAGTAATGCTAAAGGGAGAATATTTTTGAGCATTGACTTCAGTGCCATCAATACAAAATGTATGATTCAATCCTATAGAAGGAAATATAGAAGGAAAAGTTGTAAACTTAGGCTAGCAAGCTTTCTAGAATTTAGGCAAAAGATGGAAATGGATTCCCTCTTTTCCAGTCAGGGAAATGTTGAGGATTTTGTGAGAAAACTCATTCATATCAGGGGAAAAAACCAGGGAATCTTATTGGCCCCTATAGAAAGAAGTCATTCTTTTTATACTTTGTCTGTTATCTAAAGTTCATTTCATGTTATTTATCTCTTGTTTCTCTTGTAAATAGGACAAACCCACAATCTTATCAAGTTTCAAGCCTCTCCAGCGGGGCATAGCAGCCTGCATGACCTGCCCCAGCACAAAGGTCATACGATCGGTACACGCCCTGCTTGTCAAACTCATGAGTACATTCCCAACAGAGTCAAGTAAGTTTTGCAGTCAAAACTATTTTAACCTATTGACTACTAAGTTCTCCCATTCCAATGGGCTTTGACATTGCATATAAAAAAATGACTCTTTAAAGGCATGGTTTAACAATGAGATGCATGGCCCAACGTGTAATCAGTGTCTGTGATATGGTGTAATATTGAAGCCCTAAAAAAAAAATTGCGCTTCAAAATGATCATGAAGTGGCTCAAAAAAGTAAAAAAATCTTTGAGTGACCGGTGTTACCATACTCATTTTCCCCAAAGACTATAGTGTTATAAAAACCGTAAGGAAAACAAAAAACAAAATTTTGATGTCCAATCATAAATATCTTGATAATCAGACAGCCGATCGACTTGTAAAATTCATGGGATTCCTGACTGACCTAGAGGATTATAATTATGATTGCAGCATGAGCTAAATCCAGGATTTTGTTTCAGAATCTGAGGCAATGTTACCTCACTTTGATGGAAATAGTAAAATATGTTTGACCAAATACATACTTGCAGTTGCAAGGAAATAAAGTATCTTTTGGAGTAAGTTCTTGCATCGATGTACATGTGTCACAGCCTATCCCTATTTACTAGAGAAATTAGACTAATTGTAAATGAAAGTAGTCTGATCAGGTACTTGTAGCATTGGAATTCCATGAATGAGAAAAGTAAAAATCAATATTTCAAAGTTAAAAATGGGTGGGGAGAAAGAGCCAGAGATTAATTGTTTACTATAGTATCGCTTCCTTAGATACAGTATGTTTTAACTCAAAACTTGTGTTTGTTAGAAAGTGTACAGTCTAACCTGTCTTAGCAGTCACTATATATATGTCACCTGTCTATAGTGGTCACCTGTATTGCCTTAATAGACAGGTTTGACTGTAATAAACTCTGTGTGAAATTCATATTTCATTCAATAAATTGTGTTCGACTTTGTTCAAATATGCCTTCTTATTTTTCAGGTACATCCAATGTGGCTTCTAAGTATGAGGAACTGGACAGTCTGTATGCTAGCGTAGGCAAGGTCATCTATGAAGGTCTCACTGCCTATGAGAAGTAAGTACAGTGAACCCTGTATATAAAGACCACTCAAGGGTGACAAGAAAAGTGGTCCTTACATACAGGTGGATACTGAAGGAGGTTTCACTTTTATTTGAAATTTTCAAAGGCATAAACTTGACTTAGCCTACAGAGAGTTATATTATATTGATCTGTCATTTTACATGATGCGACAATGGTCTGAATGAACAATGTCCTGCTGTAATCATGATCGTGCAAGGGAGGGAGGGACTGGGGTGCCCCCCCCCCCCCCGAAAATTAAATTACCAATATTTGGGTATCTCCCACCTTATGTTCATGCCCCCTCCAGCTCATGTTCAGGAAGTGATATGGTCTATTTTGGTAATTTTATTTCTATAATTATTTTTGACTATTATTTTTGTTGTTGAGTTTTCAATGCCACAAAGTGTCGCCAATTTCGCTTGCTCTCTTTGCTTGGGAAATCAATATTTTGGCAGGTAATGTCAGCCCCCTTGCGGCAAATTTGGCAGTATGCCTATGGCTGTCATGTCTAAACATGATGATGAAACATGATTCTTATCCAACCCGTTTGTTATTCGGGCTACCAATGGTTGGCCGACGTACAGTCTCTTGGGGACCTTCATGATCTTGAAGATCTTGAAGGCTACCTGTACCGATATCATCAGCAAATGTTGCTAGCGCAATTGACTGGTCGCAATCTTTGTTGCTTCAGAACCAAAATCTTATAAATCCATTATTATTTTAGGGCTACCAATGGTTTTCCAACATCCAGTCTGTTTGAGACCCTGAGGATCTAGAAGGCTGTTTATACTAATAACATCAACAAATGTTGCCAGTGATGTCTGGTCACATCTTACTTACTTCAGAACCATCTTATAAATCCATTTTTATTTTAGGGCTACCAATGGTTCGCCGACGTCCAGTCTGTTTAGGACCTTGATGCAAATGTTGCCAGCGCAATTGTCTGGTTGCAATCAGAACCAAAATTTCATAAACCCTTTTCTTTATTTTAGGGCTACCAATGGTTCGCCGACGTCCAGTCTGTTCGGTACCCTGATGATCTTAAAGGCTGCCTGTACCAACAACATCAGCTATATCGATCGGTTGATAACTGTGTTCATGAGAGCGCTACAGAAGATGGCGAAGGAACATCTCAGTCCGAGCAGCACCGATGCTACTTCGTGTAAGACACGGTTAATTTTTTTTTTTACGATAAGCATTAAAGAAACAAATTAGCTGTACCGTAATGAGTATGCATTGTGTACTTGCATACATGGTATCGCGGGTATCAATTCCTTTTTGCTAAAGTATTGTGATTGATCCGAATCTATCGCACGTCCTTAAATCAATCGCAAGTTTGCAGTCTCCTATCTCTTATGTACATAGTTACAATTAATACCAATCGCAAATAAGATGAGATCAATATTAGGTTGTTGTTCTTTTTCCAAGACGGGGCCCCGATCTGTAAAACTTGTTGACAAGTGAACAATGTTTTTATATAACTGACTTCCCAACAATTCTTGCATGATTGTATTTAAATTTATGAAGGAGAATATTGTTTGGCAAGAAAACATAATGCAAAAGAACACTCAGCAAAAAAAAAAAAAAAAAAAATTCACTGTTAACCAAAGAAAATTGACAGCATATATGTATGTAAGAAGCTTTTTTAAAATTACTTAATGATATTGAATTCACTTGAATTATATTATGTGGAGAATGCAATTAGCAATTCTTGTTTTTAATAATAATAATAACAATAATAATATGTCTTAAGTAGCTTCATCAGTATTAATACGGTTCTTTCTGAGAACCCTGCAATCATGACCAGGGTAATAGTATATCTGTAAAGCACTTAGAGACATTGTATTAAGCGCTATATAAAAGCGAAATATTATTAATATTATGATTATGTTTATATCATATTTTCCAAACAGTGGCATCGGAGCTTCTCATAATCAGCTTGGATCTGGTGAAGAATCGAGTGGGTGTGATGAGCACAGACATGAGACGTAACTTTGTGCAGGTCCTGACGTCGGTGATTGAGAAGTCACCCGATGCAAAGGTTCTGAAGACCATCGTCAAGATGGTGGAGGAGTGGGTCAAAGCAAAGGTCAGTAAACACCGCCATCTCTCGAGAAGATTTGTGAATTCTTAAAAATTCTTAAAGGCCCACTGTACTACTTGTAGCTTCTTGCTCCCTCTATATAGAAAACAATGCCTAATCGGTGACTATTGGTCCCCCATGATCCTCTTTTTCCTATGTTACTTGAGAGCCGAGTTGATGAGATAGCCACCTGTCAGTGACCACGCTGGGTGGTCTAATCCCTCCTGTCCAAACTAGTACAGACAGGCTTTAAAGGGAGAGGGACGTCAGCTTCCATGTGCAGTAGGCCATAATTCGCTGACACCAGACTCGTTGGAAATACTGTTAATGGGTGTACAAGTCTGTACATGGCAGTCTAATCGAGAAATAGAGTCTTCTGCTGATGAAAATGTAAGATAATGACTTTACCATATGGGGGAATGGGTGGAAACGGCAGAGCATTACAAAAAACCTACTGGTCATAAAACTGAAGGCTAATGATGGTGACTGACAACTCTTGTTGTTGGGTAAACACCTGAGTGGTGTCAAATTCCCCATGAGTGCCCATTTCTATGCATATTTACCAATCATCAAAGCATGTCTTGGTCTAGATGAAATTGTTACTGTACAGTATAAAAACAAAAAGGGAAACTTCAAATCCTACTATTACTGAGTAAGTACTATTGTAAGTTAAATTCATTATCAATGAACAGTTAAACGTCATGTTGAGTAGACTAGTTAAAGCACTCGCAGAGAATAGGGTTTTTGCCAGTAGTGTTAGTGGCAGTCCCAAAAATTGACAGTTTTCAAAATGTGTTTGGGCTGTGTAAATTAGCCTACTGATACAAATTTTATGATATATATGTTTTTTTGACCTTCATCACTGTATTTTGTGCCTCAGACTCCACTGATGTTGAACCAGTCTCCGTCCCCGAGAGAGAAGACCATTCTCCTCGTCAAACTCATGCAGTATGTGGAGAAAAGGTTCCCGGACGAATTGGAACTCAACGCACAGTTCCTGGAACTCGTCAACTGGGTCTACAGGTAAGCTAAGGGCTTCTGTAAGACCACTATTCTGTTCAATGAAAATGTACATTCCTGGGTAAGGAGAGACACCTACATGTAGACATTATAAAATACCATATCTAAAGTCACTGGGGGTTTTGAACCCTCGACCTGTTTACCTAGAGTCAAGTGAATGAACCACTATACCTCAGTGCTCCTTGTATCTTTTAAATCTATAAAAAATAATTGTTTATATCCTTTGATTTGATATCATTTAATACATTTTATTTGATATTTTTTCATTTTGATATATTTTCCATATTTTTTTATATTCCAGGGATGATTCTTTAGCCGGGAGTGAGCTGACATCCAAGCTTGAACCAGCCTTCCTGTCAGGACTCAGGTGTAGTCAGCCCCACATCAGAACAAAGTTCTTTGAGGTAAGTGATGAGATGCTGATTCTATCTCTACATAGACATAAATAGCCTTTTAATTTTAAAGATGATATACATATTGCCATTTAAACTGTGATTTAAGTGGGGAATCTTGTGTCGGCTCTCTGTCTTTGCTTACAAACTGGCTCAGACGACCCAGGTTTTTTCGTATCGTGACGATAAAGGTCGTTCCCCAGATGTAAATAATCATACCTGATTGATACGCGTCAGACTCTGTAACAACCCAATTACACACACACTTACACAATTGTATTGATGCAAGAGTGGATTTAATGTCTTCTTCATTGTTTAGTAAGAGCTCTAGTTTTTTTCCCTCTCATTACTGTTATTGGTGTTTAATTACATGTTTTAAAATTTGCAAATGTGCAAGAATTTTTTACACAATTCACTTGATATGTATTCTTTGTGATATCGTATGCAAATCATGTTTTGACCTTGATGGGTTGTTATCTTGTATTTGTATGTTTACAGGAAAAACCTCTAATTGAATTGGATTGATTGAATTATCATACACCCACTGCACATACAATGTATGTTATAGAAATATTTCATGTTGATAAACCACATTTTCTACAATACCTCAATATTATTTATTTATTCTTTGTATGCAGGTGTTTAATTCCAGCATCCGACGTCGTTTGTTTGATCGTCTCCTGTACCTGATTGACTCTCAGAACTGGGAAGCCATGGGATCGCATTACTGGCTCAAACAGTGTGTAGAGGTCAGTCTACATTTATACAATTCAATTCAATTCAATAATGGTTTTATTTGACAATGCTTTGCAGCCATAGGCAGAATTGCGCATGTTCACAACAATTTCTCAATATCATTTCATGTTACATTGTACCCTTAGAAATTACATTCATGATCAAATTATATTTACTTAAAGCTTATCTGTACTAGTTTCTAGGAGGGATTAGACCACTCTGCAAGGTCACTGGACAGGTGGTTATCTCATCAACTCAGCTCTCAATTAACATAAGAAAAAGAGGATAATGGGGGACCAATGGTCACCGATTAGGCATTGTTTTCTATATAGAGGGAGCAAGTAGCTACAAGTAGGACAGTGTGGCTTTAAGAGTTCATTGCTTGATAAACTTTTTTTTTAAATTTATTATTTTGTACATTACATAGATATGGAATATTAAAACAAAAAAGAAAGAAAGAAAGAATGAAGAAATCAAAAAATCAAAAATGATTTAAAATACAGAATGGAATGGTAGAAGTGAGAAATAATTACAATCACTGATTTACATTGATAAAATTAAACTCCTAAAGCCTATAACATACAATTGAAATATTTCTAGTTCTACAAGAAATGGCAAGTTGTATTCAAATAAAATTAAAAACTAAAACTAAAACTTTGAAATTATGATAGATATCTGACATAATTGATAGTAATGATAGTGAGTGCAACAACAATCTGACGCATAAAATCCAACGTACAGGAATATATCTTTCTGATTTAATCCTATTTATGCTATTTCTCTCCTGATCTGATACTATCTCCACGTAGCTACTGATGGCATCCAGTGCAACCAGCACTCTGATCTCTAACATCAACACCTCGCCGCTTCCCTGCATCACCTCGGTGATCAATCTGGCCGATAGCCAGGAGAAAGCTGCCTTCATGCTGGCCGCCCATGTCAAAGAAGAGCCCATGGATGTAGAGTCGGACTTGCATAAAGAAGAGGTGAGTTGTGTTTGGTTCTTCCGCATGTTTCTACAGGGTTTCAAAACATCCTTATTTTCCAAGTTTAATGGATTCATCTAGGTCCATGTTTCAGCATACCTGCCAACCCTTCTGCATAATCCAGAATATTCTGATTATCTGGATTTTTAAGACCTGAATATTCTGAATATTCCAATTTTTCATTTTTTCATTTTTCATTTCTCATTTTTTGTTTTTTTTGGTGCTAAAGTCAAATTAAGCTTATTTTATCATGCGCTACAATTTGAGAGTTCACGTATTGCGTGCGTTGAATGGCTGTATGATCAAGCAGCGAATTTGTATTTGCTTTTTGGTACAGATTTACGGCGTATTGCCAGTTACACTGCTGCTGCAAGTGCGATTTCTAATTTTTAAAGGCATACCGTGCTAAAAATTCCTAATTCTTATTTTCAAATGTTGGCAGGTATGCATGCTTCTGTAGAAACACACCATCATTTGATTATATTTTCAACAGGAATACATTATCATACCCATCTTCAGAGGAGGATTTTCTTTGTACTCCATAAATTGTTGGTTTAACTCTTTGCACTCCATCAGGATTTAAACCATGACTAAAGTTAGTCTGCATTCATGAATACTGGGGGGGTGTTTCATAAAGAGTTTGTAAAGTTGCGCATGACTTTACGAATGACTTGTATATGAAGTGCCAGATAGGATGCCCAAAGTTTTTTCTGATATTTCCAATAACCTCAATTAAATTATGGCAAAAAATATACTTTGCATTAAAAATGGTTGTTATAATAAGAATGTTAATCTACATCCGCACAATTCAACTTAATAAATAATAATCAATAATGATTGAGCATCCTATTTGGCTTTTCATATACAAGTCGTTCGTAAAGTCATGCATAACTTTACGAACAGCTTTATGAAACACCCCCCTGGTCTCATACCTTTGTTACACTGCCAAACTGACTCCAGACCAACTCCAAACTGACAGATTTTTTCCATTTCAAGTTCAGTGCTTAAACCACTCGACTAGTATACAATTGTAGTATAAAACTGTTCTGTGATTGTATTGTGTTAGATTTCGAGTTGATTGAGCTTTATTATTTGATTGCGTTGGATAGGATGTCGAGATAGACATCGAGCTACCTCAGACTGATGGGGGATCGTCGTCATCGTCGACCGGCCCATCATCGGAACCAAGACAGCAGCTGCAGCAGCTTATCAACAGAGATATCAAGTTTCTTGAGAGCCTCAGGAACGTCAAGGTCAGTCACAAGGTCATCAGGTTTAAACCCTCCAGGACGCGACATTTTAAAACCTAACCTAGCCACCCTGTGCTGCATATTAATATTTGAATATATGAGATCAAAATTAAATCCGCCAGATTCTGGACTTATTCAGTATGTCGCAATGATTATGGACAATTTATGACCTGGCTAGTCATTCGTTTACGATAAGCCACCCAAATTTATCGCAATGTCATTCATTTTAAGTAAACATACATGTAGCTGTGCACTCATTATTTTAAAAAAATTCGCATCGGATTCTGTGTGCGTGCATGCGTATCATGAATGTTTATGACTAGCGCATGACGTATGGTTCCTATTGAGCCAATCAATTGAAGCGATAGGATGGCAAAGTTGGGTTACAAAAAGACGCTTCCAAGATAGGATTTTTTTATTTAGTGCTAAATCGATCACATACTGTTCTGTAAATTGGCAATAATTATATTTGTTATTGATACATTGTTCTAATGATATGTGATATCTCAGAAAAAAGTCTCTAAACTTGGCAAGAATGTTGTCGAAATAATGAAAAAAAATTGATGAATTTGATAGAAAAACAAGGACTTTGAATATCTCAACGTGTTGCCAATTTAAGTATTGCAATGCTAATTTACCTTTTATAATTCCTAGCCTCAGATTCAGTATAGTCGTGACACAAAAATAGATGCTGTGTGTGCAGACACTTTTTTACGGCTTTGAAACGAGAGTGATTTAGCCAAACCACGAAATGTGGAATGTGATATATCTATCCTAAGGGAAAGGGAAACAAAGCAAAGTGATTTGATAACATTGAAAAGGCAGGCTATCGTCTACCCCTATAGATTTTCTCAAGCCATTCACACAGTTTCTTGCTGTCTGCTACCACGAGATGTAGGTGACAATGCATAGCCAGATGTATGCATTTATCCATGTTCTCTGTCTCATTAAATATTCATATTTATGTGGTATTTCATTTTACAGACGTTCACCTTCCTGCATGCCGTCTCGCAGCTGTGCCACAGTGATACAGACTTGACCCATTCTTTCTGGGTCCATCTGTTCCCTAAAGTCTGGAAGATCCTCAGTGAAAAGGAACAAACGGTAAGAAAAATCCACTTTCTAATCAATCCTCTCCTCAAATAATCACTTCTATTGTTCAGTCGACCTGTTATTAATAAGTCAGGATGAATCAGGAGAGCTTGGGTATTTGTTTTTAGTTCATAGTGACTTCGCCATGGACCAGTGATGGCCTGGTGGTAGAGTCGCTGCCCGGCAAACGGTAGATGGCAGGTTCAAATCCCGCTGGTTCCAAGATGGTTTTCTGTCTTGTTTTCAATTACAAGATCGAGCATGTGATCTTTATCTACCGGGTACAAGCCAAACATTTCTTTACAACAATTGAAACTTCTCCCAGAAAGCCTAACAATCTGTGGTTTTAAGTTGGGCTATTTCCAAATGGTAGTTCGATTCATAAGCCGCTTTTTCCTGAGGATTCAATGTGTTGAATACTGTTATTACCTTACTTTAGCCGAGCTACAAGCATTCAAGGAATTTCTTCCTTCACCAGGGTGAAGAGTGTCAAATGCAGATTAATGCCATGTCAAAGGAGAGTGCCGTTGCAGGGATTGGAACCATTGTTCCATATGATCCATAGTGTGGGAGCTCATCCACTAGACCATGGCAATTATCGTGGATATTTATAATTATTATTTTAAAAAACCATTTCATACATTAGAAATTGTTGATATCACTATCGCTTTCTCTCATAGACTCTCACCCAAGAGGTGAGTCCATTCCTACGTAGTAGTATGACTGTCAGAATCTAAGGTTTAGAAGTTCTATTCAGAAAGGGAAAGTTATCATTGCATCGATACAAACTATTATTACCATTGTGTTCTCTGTTAGACCCTCTCAAGAAGCGAGTCCTTTCCTCTGTAATAACAATTTCATGATTACTGTCAGAAATAGAGAGATATCATTGCATACAATACAATTATCATTATTTTTCTCTCTCTCTCTTTAGACCCTGTCACAAGAAGTGAGTCCATTTCTGTGTAGCGGTAGTCATCACTATCAGAAAGATGCTCCTATGAGTACCATACACACGTTTGTTGAAGCAGTGTCGAGATGCAGTCCTCCCATCACCATCCGACCTTGCGTTCTTAAGGTGAGTTCTTTGCGAAAAGGATCATTTCTTTATGTTCTTCTTTATGTTCTTCTTCTTCTTCTTCTTCTTCTTCTTCTTTTCCTCCTCGTCCTCCTCCTCCTCCTCCTCCTCCTCCTCCTCCTTCTCCTCCTCCTCCTTCTACTTCTTCTTCTTCTCTTTTCTCTCTTTTCTCTTCTTTCTTCATCTTTCTTCATCTTCTTTCCTCGATATGCCTTCTTACTCTGCTTTCTTCTTTGGACTACGCTGCCTATCAAAAACATGAATGTCAATCGGGAATGGAGCATGGGTGTTTAGCATGATTGATGAGTACTATCAGTGAAAGAGTCTTAAAACTAAATAAAAATTTTAAAAAAGTGGCCTTTTTTAAAATTGCTTTAGCCAGCTGTAATTTGATGCAAGCTTCTTCGAGTACTGTTAGTGGTGATGAAACATCACAAAATATGTGACAATCTGATTTGTATAGCGTGTGATACTAAGTTTCTAGCCATTATATTACAAGCACACACATGCCAACCCAACCACGTTAATGTTTGCATCCTACTGGGTACCCATTTAAACTTGCGTGGAGAGTGGCAAATGTTGATTAATGTCTTGACAAAGGACATTAGTTGCGCGGCAGGATTTGAACCCTGTACCATGTAATCGACTACATGAAACTACTTTTATACACATGCACAAATCTACATGGTTCATTTGGGTCATGATTCTCCAGTTTGGTTAAGTATGAGATAAATGTAACATTGTAGATAATAACAGTATTTCTTCCTTCTTTCTTTCACAGTACCTAGGTAAGAGTCACAACCTATGGCACCGCTGTATCCTGATGCTGGAACAGAACGCCATCACCAGTGGTTTCAGCAGCCACCATCGACCTCGAACCACTAGCGTCTATGACTTCTTTGAACCCGATAACACAGCTGCTATGCAACAGGTCAGTGCTGATCAATTCATCTTTTTTCATTTCAAGATTATCTTGAGTTACGATAATTATCAGAAAAATATTTCATTGGAATCCAGTTCAATTATCACAAAACATTAATATATATAAATTTCAAATTGGGAGCATCTGCCAAATGATTCAGGAATGAAAATGTATATTTGTGACTGATAAACAGAATAAACAGCCTTTCAGAGAACTGCTGAGAGAATACTGGTATCAAGATTATTTTCTGCCCCATGTATACGTATTTGCGTTTGTGATTTTCAGGATATGCATTTTTCAGCAAGTTTTTATATCATTGTATTTTTTGACATTCAGCTGGCCTATAACTATACTCCAATTTGAACTGGTCAAATCGGAGCAATCCATAACAACTTTAGAATGTTTTCAATATTAATACCAGTATTAAAAATTGGCTTGAATTCTGGTTGTCAAAGTTGCTTCCTCGTTTTTTTTCCACGTACATGTACAGGAGACATTGGATTCCCTGTCTGAGTTATACGAGAGGTTGGAAGAAGAAGATCTATGGGCGGGACTATGGCAGAGACGATGCAAGTTCCCCGAAACTGCTACGGCTCTCTCCTACGAACAGCAAGGATTCTTTGAACAGGCGCAGACCACTTATGAACAGGTTAGTCTACATTGGCACCGTCTTTAATTTTAAAAAAAATACCACATGCATGAGTAGAAATGGCAAAGTTTTCTGCATACTGCATCCATTTTTGTTTCATGACTATATTAATAATAATAATAACCTAATAGTCCACTCCAAATTTTATTAAACCGAAACAGAAATTCTTTTTGCATTCGATGCCAGAATTTTTTTTAAAGGAAAATAAGCTTTAAAATCCTCAATTTGGCAACATGTGGAGAGATTCAAAATGATTGTTTTTCGATCAAAATTGGTTCAACTTTTTGTCAACATTCTTGCCCATGAATATTGTTTTCAGAGACTTTACATCTTTTCTAACAAGGTAGCAATAAGAGAAGATTGAATTGTTGCCAATTTGAAGAACAATATGTGATCAATTTAATCCTTTAAAAAAATCCTGGCCTAAAAGGGTTAAACTCTCTCCAATGTTTGTCCATTTGACGTCTTTAAATAATAATAATGATAATAATACATAGTGCATTTCATGTCTGTCGACATTTCAGTGCGCTTTACAATATACATATATATATAAAATTAAACAAGATCATGAAAGGAAGATGAGTAAACAGAAGCATGTATAGAAAACAATGAAGTTCTTACAAAGAGAAAAATTGCATCATTACTTATCCTTTAGTACTATCGATATGCTTATTTGGAAAGATGATGGGAGAGAATTCCATGAAAATGGTGCTATATGAGTGAAAGCCCTATCACCATAATGAATGCTGAGAGTAGCTAGGTGTGGTCCAAGTATAACTCGGGTCCAAACCAAAGTCCAGCCCTATTCCTCTCTTAAACCCATTCATTTGAAACCGTTCAATGCAGGCATTAGCGAAGGCGAGGTCCGAGCACAACTCGCGTCCAGCGAGTTACATGCTGTTCCCCGAGTACTTGTTTCTCTCTAAGATCCATTCATTAAAACATTTCATGCAGGCATTGGCGAAGGCGAGGTCCGAGCACAACTCTGGTCCGGCAAGTAACATGCTGTTCCCCGAGTATCACCTGTGGGAGAGCCACTGGGTCAGATGCTGCAAGGAACTCAGCCAGTGGGATATCCTGATGGAGTACGGGAACACCAAGGGCCACACCAACCCTCAGCTGGTCCTCGAGAGTGCCTGGAGGGTGCCTAACTGGGGCGCCATGAAAGAGGCACTAGCGCAGGTGAGCATTGTGTGCGTGTGTGTGTGTGTAATTGGGTTTTTACAGACGTGTATCAATCAGATATATTTACTTATATACTTACTTACTTATATACTTACTTACATGTACTTATATACTTACTTACTTATATACTTACTTATATACTTACTTATATACATGTACTTACTTATATACTCACTTATATACTTACTTATATTACTTGTATACTTGGGCGTAGAGACTGGAAGCTTAGTTTATTTGTCCCTCTTTACTGTTGCATCCCGTCTCAAGTATGGTTCAAACTTAATTGGATTGTTTCTCCAAAACCTTTCTAGGGATGACTTGAATTGGTTAATGGTGGCAGCATTGACTACTTCCTTAGGCAGGGCATTCCAATTGTTTACACTCCTTATTGAGAAACTATACTGCCTATAAAGTCTTGTATTGAAACGTTGTTTGACAATTTTGAAATTATAGCCTCTTGTTGTTGAGCCAGTGGCCAGTTGGAAGAATTTTGAGGGATTCACTCTGTCAAAGCCTCTCAAGATTTTGAATATCTGTATCTGGTCTGATTAATTACATCTGGGGACCGACCTTTAACATCACCATCCGAAAGACGTGACTCGGTTTGTAGGCGAAGACAGAAAGCTGACCAAGTGAATGTGCCGCTAGACCAACTCACATCTCCCTTAAATTGAATCAGGGCCCTGTCTTATAAAGAGTTGCCAAATCAATCGCAAGTTTGCAGTCCCCTATCTCTTATGGACATAGTTGCGATTGATATCGATTGCAAAATTGCAATTGATATCACCTCTTTATAAGACTTTTTATTGATTTTATTTGCGCTGCAGGTTTTATCTAAATTAAGCCCACTCATTTCTCTGTTGATTGGAAGATGTCTGCAAATTTTGAGAGTATATGACAGGGACAAAAAAAAACCAGAAATTAAAGTTATCTTAAGAGAAATATGCATAAAATGTGGTCACTCATGACACAATGTTAAACGTAAATGTTTAATCAGGAAAAATATCAGTTGAGATAGAAAATTTGATAGGATACTGTGTCTTGATTGGCATCTTGTCATCTTGAAAATGGGCTATTTATCCCTTTTCAATAATTTAGAGACCAAAGACAGCTACCTTTATATTTTATTTGAATAAAGCCAAGACTTTCTCCATGTTTGATTAACTTTGTAAGCTTCAAACCCGACTGTTTTCAGGTTGAACAGAGCTGTCCCCGTGAGATGAACTGGAAGGTGAATCTCTATCGAGGTTTCATCGCTATCTGCCATCCCGATGAGAAAAACCTAACACTGGTAAGAAAATCATGTCACCTCTGTACTTAAAGAGAGCTTTCTTTAAAGTTTTGATGAAGATAACAAAATAAGTTTGAACAGAATCCAAGACAAAACAATCATCACCGCATAGTTACATGTAAAAGTGAAGAAGATCTGTTGGACTTATTCTGATAGAAAATGTTTAATGACCAAGTTATAAAATAAAACAATCATGGTACTCCTTGAAGTGTCATTATTATGTCCAGGCCCTGTATGTTTGTCTATCTGCTTTGTCACCCGATGTTTACTCATTGTGTTGGTGATTTTTTTTTTCAAAGGGTATGCAGTTTCCAGTAACTGGTAGTTATCACTAGTTTGTTTACATTTGGTTTGCCTAAACTTTACCACAGAATGTCATTATTACATGTACATGGTAAAAATTCACTATCATTTTTTTTTTTTTGGGGGGGGGGGTATGTTTTCTTGTAATAATAGTTTAACAAGCACTCAATTCAGTTATTTCTATTTCTTTCTTTATTTATTAATTCATTAATTTATTTATTAAGACTAAATGGTTGGATTTCAAATACAAATAAAGATACAAAGTGATACATGACAATGGTAGAATTAAATTAACCAGTGAGACTATATATATGGTCTATGTGATAAATAAACACATTGACTTAATCTATGCGTGTCCTGATGATGTTAATAGATTGAGAGACTCGTTGAGATGTCGAGCAAGCAGGCTTTGGAGGAATGGAGACGTCTCCCCCACTACGTGACCCAGGCCCACACCCCCCTGCTCCAGGCATCCCAGCGTATCATGGAGTTACAGGAGGCATCGCAGGTGCATCATGGTCTACAACCCACCAACCTAGGACGCAACCAGAGTCTACATGACATGAAGGCCATCGTCAAAACATGGAGGTATTAAAGTCTACTTATTTTTGTTGTTGCTCTGTTGCTTTCAATATTTCTCAATTTTTCTGTTGATTGCTCTGTTGCCAATATCTGTAACTAACAAAATTGCCAGCTTTAGCCATGAAGCAAATACCGTAGCTAACATTAACCTTTAAAATGGTTTGTTCCTTTTGCAGACCTAAAAACCCCAAATCCTGATTTCCATGAAACCAGTGGAAGAGGTCTATTATTAGGAACCTCCCATCAAATGAAAACTAATGGAAACTGGCTTTCAACAAATAAATTCTGAATGTTTAATTCCAGATATTTATTTTCTAGACTCGTGTAAAGTATTTGTACCCTAATTTGAAAATAATTTGACCGTTATAGCTGTTTATTTGAGAATAGCTCCCGCTGAGGCAATATGAAGCGCTAGATTTTCATTTTTTACTAAGAAGTTTCAGAACCTATGACTGTGAAATCCTAGGGCAGCGTCTGCACAGTTCTGTATTTCTGTTTTCAAGCCAGCTATTCGGTTGGAGATGATGAAATTTGGAAGAAAAGCATTCTAAATTTTGATTTTGATCCAATGCAGGTGAAGTCAGAAAAGAAGTTCTACTTGAGAAACCAGAAGCTGTATGATGCTTTACAAAAGGTTTTTCATGTTTTGTTTTTCAGGAATCGTCTGCCTATGGTGTCTGACGATCTGAGTCATTGGAGCGACATCTTTATGTGGAGGCAGCATCACTACCAAGCTATCGTACAAGCCTATGACAACTCTTCAAGCACAACACAAGATAATGTAAGTGGGACTATTAGCAGAAATTTGTTCAAGACCAATACAAACCATAAATAATTCTGTTTATATTTGGCCAGTCATGTGCACATAAATATCAATTTCTCTCTTGGAGGGTGGAACAATAAAGGGGAGAATGTCTTGAAGAATTTTTTTTCCTTTGTTATTTAAAAACTAAAACATGTTGAAAGAAAGTTTTTGTCATTTAAAAGAGGATGATAGAACATGAATAACCTCAAGAGTAAAGTTCATCTTCCCTTTTTGCTTAGGAGCTGTACACAATGCTTTGAACTGTTCATTTATATAGTATGTATGCATTATTTAATCTTTCAGCAACAGCACAACCACACAATGTTGGGTGTTCATGCGTCTGCACAGTCTATCATCAACTATGGCAAGGTAGCCAGGAAACACAGCCTGATTGGTCCTGCCCTAGACTCACTTAGCAGGTGAGGGTCCTATGATGATAATTATGATGAGGGAGGAGAAGGTGGTGGTGGTGGTGGTGGTGGTGATGATGATGTTGATGGTTTGTCGTGATGATGATGATGGTAATTGCAATGTTGGGTGTTCACGTGTCTGCACAGTCTATCATCAACTATGGCAAGGTAGCCAGGAAGCACAGCCTGATTGGTCCTGCTCTAGACTCACTTAGCAGGTGAGGGTCCTATGATGATTATGATGATGATTACGATGATGAGTAGATGATGATGGTGGTGGTAGTGGTGGTGGTGGTGATGATGATGGTTTGTTGTGATGATGATGATGGTAATCACAATGTTGGGTGTTCATGCGTCTGCACAGTCTATCATCAATTATGGCAAGGTGGCCAGGAAGCACAGCCTAATTGGTCCCGCTCTAGACTCACTTAGCCGGTGAGGGTCCTATGATTATAGTGGTTATGATTACGATGATGAGTAGATGATGATGGTGGTGGTAGGGGTGGTGGTGATGGTGGTGGTGGTGATGATGATGATGATGATGATGCCAGTGAGCGGTGATAATGATAAAAACACTGATGGTGGTATTGATAATGGTGATGATGATGATAGTGATGATAATGATCTTTGTAAAGGTGGTGATGAAGATGATGATGAGTATAATATAATGATGATGAGTATAATATAATGATGATGGTTTGTGGTGATGAATTATGATGACAATGGTGAATGGTGACAAATGATAAAAGTTACGGCTATGATACATAAATGATGATGATGATGGGGTTTTAGTTGTTGTGCATTTTTGTTTTTGTCTTGGTTTGTCCTGTCATGTCTTGCTTTGTCTTGTCCTGTTATGTCTTGTCTTATCTTATTATGTCAGTTTCCTGTTCTTTGTGTCCAGTTTTGTAATTCTGTTATTTTTGTATATTTCAATTATTTAGAAACTCCAAAAGGATTTATGAAAATAAGTTATTATATTATATCTATTTTAATGTGATTATTATTAAAGACACTTTAAAATGATTCATGAAAATAATGTTCATATTAGATTTATTCTTGGGAACCTACAAAAACAAGCTACAGTAGGTTCCTGTTTCATTTCATAATTTTGAACTTACTTTGTAATAATTGAAATGAAATGGAATAAATTTGAATCAATTAATCAATGCTGATGAAGATGATGATAATGATGGGGACGATAGCAATGATACAGATGATGTTGATGATGGTGGTGTTAGTAGTTTTTATGATTTTAAAATCTGCTTGTGAAATACAATCAACGTTAATCTACTAACTTCCAAAAATATAATTCCCACCTCAGAATCCACACCATCCCGAGCGTTCCCGTCGTCGACTGCTTTCAGAAGATCCGTCAGCAGGTCAAATGTTACCTCCAGATGGCCGGGACCATGGGTAAACAGGAACTACAGGAGGGGTTAGAGGTCATTGAATCTACCAACCTCAAATACTTCAGCCGTGAGATGACGGCCGAGTTCTATGCTCTCAAGGGAATGTTTCTAGCACAGGTCGGAAGGTCAGTCAAATGGTCAAACTGTCTGCTTCCTTTTTTAGAAATTCTCTAGATTTTAGAGAACCTGGTTCTCATGCATAAAAATATTGTTTAAACACAACTTGATTTTTAAACGGTCAGAATAGTATATTTGGGATGTGTGTTAAAAAATGTTGAGTTTGGTTAAATGCGACTTTGTATTGTATGCAAGAGGGCCTAGATCTGCCAATTATAATGAGAGTCAAGGGAACCATATCAAATCAAGTCAAATTGAATAAAATCAAGTTTGGTTTTATTGTAGTAAAAAAAAAAAACTTGGCATAAGTCGTGAGGTTGATATTGTCATATTTACAGTAAAATACAAGAAAACATGAAACAAGGTTTTATGTACCCCCTGTTAAACTGATGCCTGTTTACACAGCGAAAACCCTTCATGAATTTGAAAGATACTTAATCATTGGTTTACCCATACCTAATTTATGATATGATTCATAATGTTCATATTCACATATCATAACATTGAAGTGTTGTGGTCAACCAGATGCGTTGCTGGACTATGGATCGAATGGTTTGTGATTTGAGTTCCAGTCATGGTAATGAGATGTTGATTTTGGGGGGCAAGATGTTAAGCTACATCTGCCACTGTCAACCCAGAAGTAGTAGATGGATACCAGGTAGAAAGGAATTCCTTGAATGCCTTCAGCACTTTAAAACTGCTTGGCTGAAGCCAAGGTAATACTAGTACTCTGCAGGGGGTGTTTCACAAAACTTGTCATCAGTGACAAATAAAAGTTTTTGTTATAAGCTACTGAAATCCTTGCTTCTGATTGGTTATCAGCAGATTTGTCACTGATATTTGTCATTTGTCATTGAAAAAAGGCTTTGTGAAACAGGTCCCAGATGTCTTGAGCATCCTATCAAATGGATACCTTTACAATAAAAATGAAGCCATTACTATTCTGTTATTATTATCATTAATATATTTTGGGTATTTAATTTCAATTGAAATGTTTTAGGTCTGATGAAGCGAACAAGACCTTCTCTGCTGCTGTTCAGATGCACGATACCTTAGTCAAGGCATGGGCTCTGTGGGGTGACTACCTAGAACAGATCTTCTGCAAAGACAAGTAAGATGATTTAAAGATAATATTTTCTGATTTGTTTTTCATTCACTTGCAGAAATAGTCTATTGTTGATAATTTTGGTACACCAAAGTGTCTTCTTTAAATTTACTTTCAGGTTGTTTAGAGAAATTTTGCTGTTCGTGCATCTTTTCTTAATTTTCTCCTGTCTAGTTATTTGATTATATAGCAGGGAACATTCATTACATATTAATAATAATAATACTATTCAGCTTTTATGAGCGCTTGATACATCTCGGACGTCTGTAAGCGCTTTACAAATGTACTATTACCCCGGTCATTGGATTCAGTGCTTGCCCAAACACGACCCTTATTTGTGATCTTCTTCTTTGCAGACAAATGTCTTTAGGAGAGTCTGCCATCACCTGCTTCCTGCATGCGTGTCGCCACCAGAACGAGAGCAAGTCTCGTAAATACCTCGCCAAGGTTCTATGGCTGATTACATACGATGATGAGAAGGCTGGTCATCCATTGGCTAAGGCCGTCGACAAGTATTCAGTTGGTGTTCCACCCATCCAGTGGTTGCCATGGTAAAATATCACTTCTTCACTTTAATTTCATTTTTTCCTGTGTTTACAGGCTGTAGAGTAAAATAAAATGATCCTCTATGTGTTTTTAATTTCAAGAAAATAATTTCTCTACAGCTTTATTGTAAAGTTATCGTTCTACATTTAAATATTACATTTACAAGGACCAAAGTCAGTTCAAATTGTTTATAGTTTAGTAGCAATATAACTAATTTACATCAAGCATCATGCGTGAGAATTTGAATGTCATTTTTTACATCAGTTAGGCAAACCAGTTTTACATTTATTTATCCAGTTTCAGTCATTGGTGTAAGATAACTTGCCAGAAGAATATATTGTTGAAAGTGCTTATCTTTATTGCCAATTTGATGGTTGTAATAAAGCAAATTAAAGGGGAAGTCCGCCCTGATACTAAGTTGGTTTTAATAGAAGCAGAAAATGAGAGATTCAGGTAAGTGAAAGTTTGAGCAAATTCTGATAAAAATATAAGAAAGTTATGAATTTTTGAAGTTGCGATAAATCAAGCACAAATTGGCAACTCTATGACATATCATGTGAGGTCTCCTCCTATTTGCTCCTTTCTAAAAAATCAGAAATTTTAAAATTAATTATCATACATGCACCCTACATATTGCAAATATGTTTCTATACAACCCCTGTATGGAAAAAAATCTATTACGTCGTAAATAATAATGAAGAAACTGAAACTATGTTAACATTTATGTACATTCCTGGTAATGTTTTGGACAGCAAAGTAATGAATACTTTGGACTTTTCTATTGATAAAAATGTGATGAATTAATGTTTCAGGATACCTCAACTGTTGACTTGTCTGGTTGGAAACGAAGGAGATCTGATCATCAACATCTTGATGCAAGTCGGACGAGTCTACCCCCAAGCACTCTACTTCCCGATTAGAACTCTCTACCTCACGCACAAGATAGAACACAGGGAGAAATGTGAGTTGATGTTTTTTCTTCAAAGTTCCATGTTTAAGGGTTTGAACACCTGTAATATTTTTATGCCTCCGTTACGAAGTAGCCTGAGGCATTATGTTTTCGGGTTGTCCGTCCGTACGTCCCGTTCTCGTGATCGCGTTATCTGAAGAACCGATTGATGGATTCCTGCCAAACTTTGGTCATGTATGTATCTTGCAGAGCTGATGAACTGATTAGATTTTGGAGTCACAAGGTCAAAGGTCAAAGGGCTCATTATGTATGCAAAAACAGCTTGTGATCGCTTTATCTCAAGAACCGATTGATGGATTCCTGCCAAACTTAGGTCATGTATGTTACTTGCAGAGCCCATGAACTGATTAGATTTTGGGGTCATGAGGTCAAGGTCAAAGGTCATGCGGCTCATTATGTATGCAAAAATAGCTTGTGATTGCATTATCATTAGAACAGATTGATGGATTCCTGCCAAACTTAGATCATGTATGTTTCTTGCAGAGCCAATGCACTGAGTAGATTCTTGGGTCATGAGGTCAATGGTCAAATGTCATGGGCTCATTATGTATGCAAAAATAGCTTGTGAACGCATTCTCAATAGAACTGACAGATGGATTACAATTTAACTCAGGACATCTTGCAGAGCCAATAAACTGAGTAGATTTTAAGGTCATGAGGTCAAAGATCAAAGGGTCATATATGTATATGAGAAATTGCTTATAATCACGATATTCTGAGAACCTGTTAATGGATTACAATGAAATTTGAATTTGAAAAATGTCTTCTGTTTTGGTTTGTAAACTTGTTCTATGACGGAGGCATCATATCGACTGCGCGCAGTCGAAGTTCCATCTAGTTTAAGATGGCATGTTCTCACTTTCCAAAAAACCCTTCCAAACTAAATGTTTTCTTGATAACTACTCTACCTGCAGCAACAATACCTTTCATTCAAGAATTTGTATGCATATTTCCTATTTTTAATTTAAACAGTCAAGAGTGGTGATGCTTCCGCTGGCCGCCGCCGTCTGTCTTCCACGGTGATACCGACCAAGACCTTGACTACAGCGGATACGACCACACCCAGTGATGCCACGCCTAGCAACACCACAACGGTATCCAAGGAAGATACCAAAGAAGATGTTAATGCCAAGAAAGAGACAAGTTCCACCACCACCACTGCCACTACATCCGCAGCAGGGGGAGGTGAGTGTCATTGTAGTATGTTGATGATTGCATTTGTAAAGTGGAAATGTTAATGATTGCATTTGTAAAGTGGGAATGATGATGATTGCATTTGTAAAGTGGAAATGATGATGATTGCATTTGTAAAGTGGAAATGTTGATGATTGCATTTGTAAAGTGGAAATGTTGATGATTGCATTTGTAAAGTGGAAATGTTGATGATTGCATTTGTAAAGTGGAAATGTTGATGATTGCATTTGTAAAGAGGAAATGATGATGATTGCATTTGTAAAGTGGAAATGATGATGATGGTGGTAGTGACATAGATGATTAGATTGTTACTATAATTAATGTTGCAATAATAGTGATAGAGAAAGAGATAGTATGAAGAAAAAGATGAGTTCCACCACCACCACTGCTGCTACATCCACAGCAGGTGGAGGTGAGAGCCATTGTGGTATGTTGATGATTGCATTTGTAAAGTGGAAATGATTATGATGGTGGTAGTGACAAGGATGATTAGATTGTTACTATAATTAATGTTGCAACAATACTGATAAAGGAACAAAACATTGTAGTATGTTGATGATTGTGTTTGTAAAGTGGAAATGATTATGATGGTGGTAGTGACAAGAATGATTAGATTGTTACTATAATTAATGTTGCAACAATACTGATAAAGGAACAAAACATTGTAGTATGTTGATGATTGCATTTGTAAAGTGGAAATGATTATGATGGTGGTAGTGACAAGGATGATTAGATTGTTACTATAATTAATGTTGCAACAATACTGATAAAGGAACAAAACATTGTGGTATGTTGATGATTGCATTTGTAAAGTGGAAATGATTATGATGGTGGTAGTGACAAGGATGATTAGATTGTTACTATAATTAATGTTGCAACAATACTGATAAAGGAACAAAACATTGTAGTATGTTGATGATTGCATTTGTAAAGTGGAAATGATTATGATGGTGGTAGTGACAAGGATGATTAGATTGTTACTATAATTAATGTTGCAACAATACTGATAAAGGAACAAAACATTGTGGTATGTTGATGATTGCATTTGTAAAGTGGAAATGATTATGATGGTGGTAGTGACAAGGATGATTAGATTGTTACTATAATTAATGTTGCAACAATACTGATAAAGGAACAAAACATTGTAGTATGTTGATGATTGCATTTGTAAAGTGGAAATGATGAGGGTGATGGTAGTGACATAGATGATGAGATTATTATGATTAAAGTTGCAATAATAGTGATAGAGAAAGAGATCATCGTAGTATGTTGATGATTGCATTTGTAAAGTGGAAATGATGATGATGGTGGTAGTGACATAGATTAGAGATTGTTATGTGATAAACGGTGCAATAATAGGGATAGAGAAAGAGATAGTATGAAAATAAGACGAAATATGACCACATCTACAACATCAATATCTGATACTACATCTACTACCACTACCACACCCTCTACCAGTACCCCTGCCCCTGGGATAGGGGCCAGGGTGACTAGCCCTTATCCTATCTGTGCTTATTTTCTGCATTATTAATTTTCATGACTTTCTTTCTTGCTACCACAGATGCCACCACCGCCACAACCACTCCATCAACAACATCAACAACGTCAGACAGCACGTCCACCACCACTACCACGACCACGCCCTCCACCAGTACCCCTGCCCCTGGGTTAGGGGCCAGTGTGACGAACCCCGGTCCCATCCGTGCTTCGGTACCCATGGTGAGATGCTCCAAGATCATGGGGGTCCAGCGAGATCTGCATCCTATACTGCTGTCTTCGCTGGAAGGCATTGTGGATCAGGTGAGTGAGATGCTTGCAACATTTTAAATATTTTTATTTTAATTTTTCCCCCGTTTATTTCCATTTCCAACAAAATAAAATAAATTACATGGGATTGCATTGTACATAGTAAAACAATGAAACTTAACAATATATAATTGGTCCACAGTGTACAAGAGGCATATAAAACAGGTCGGTCATGGAGAGGACTGCTGAAAAGCTGGACTTGTAGATTGCAGCCTCCTATAACTTATAATTGCAAAAATAGTATATCAATAACTTTGCTTTTGGGAGAAGAAAAAAAAAGTGTTAAAAAATGCTGATACAAGCTGTATCAGTGATACCTGGACCCCGTCTTATAAAGAGTTGACATCAATCGCAACTATATACATGTACATAAGAGATAGGAGACTGCAATCTTGTGATTGATTGGAGGACTTAGGATTGATTCGGATCAATCATAACTCTTTGTAAGACGGGGCCCTGGTCTGTTTTGTGTTTACGCATTGCATCCAGAAAAGTGCTTGAAAGCATGTTATATGGGCAGTTTTTATTGGAGTGCTAGGAAAGCTTTAAAGATATTTGTTCTTCTTTGCTTTATGGTATTATAATGACTGTACCATGTTTAATATACCAATGTCTCAACATATATGGATATTGTTAGATGATAATAATGATAACAACAGCAATGTTGGCTCTGTGTTATTGGGGTGTATTTGGGGTTTGTCCTCTCTCCCCTTATGAACATGTGCATGATGTATTCAAATGTTTCTTCATGTTTTTGATGTGTTTAGATGGTATGGTTCAGGGAGAACTGGTACGAGGAGGTCCTACGTCATCTTCGACTGGCGTTGGCAAAATGCCAAGCTGTGGCTTTTGAAAACCGAGGAGCAGGTAAGAAAACCAAAAAAACTGCTGAATCAACCCGTAGTATTCTCCAATTTGTCTTAGAATGGGAGAAATTACCATTTCTGAAATTTTTAGAAAAATTATTGATGTTTAATATTGAATGGAAAAGAAAGAGAGTCTGTTTGATTTTCAGTATGAAAGAATTCTACTCATAAAGTTGTTCTGAAATCATAAGGTAATAATAATAATGAATAATAGGCATTTCTATAGCGCGGTCTCCAAATACTATTCCGAGGCACAACAATTATTACCCCGGCCAACAAACCCTGTCGAAAGAATACCCGGTGTAACCCATAACCTCGCCCGAATCTATCATCACCATGGAAGCCTTCAAAGATTAAGAAAGATTTGTTCTTAAAGCCTGTCTGCACTAGTTTCGCCAGGGGGATTATACCTCCCTGCAAGGTCACTGACAGGTGGTTATCTCATCAAATCAGCTCTTGATTAACATTAGAAAAAGGGGATCATGGGGGGAACCAACAGGCACCGATTAGGCATTGTTTGCAATATATAGAGGGCGCAAGTAGCTATAAGTAGTACAGTGGGCTTTAAAATTTCATTTACCTGCATGACCATTGTCCACACATGTGATGGCACGGAAGGGGTTCAATTCTTTCACTGTTTCTTTGTTTCTTCCCAGTTGTCGAAGCGAAGGTGACGCCGCACACCCTGAGCTTCGTCAAGAAGCTCGTGAACACCTTTGGAGGCGTGGGCATCGAGAACGTGAGCAGCGTGACCCAGACCCTGTCCAGCGCAGCCTCGGAGCTCCTCGTCAGACGAGCGCAGGCCACCGCGCAGGACCCCATCTTCCAGAAGCTCAAGAATCAGTTTAAGATCGATTTTGACTTCTCCCAGCCTGGGGCCACCAAGCTGCGGAATCTCATAGCCATGCTCAAGAAGTGGATCAAGATCATTGAGACAAGGACCAAGCTACTACCAAAGTGAGAAATTTCTCCACAAATTTGTGTTTTCTCATCTTTGCTATGTCATTTGTTTATTTTTGGCTCCTCTCCAAATTACTCTGTACAGAAAATTTCATAAACTTTCATTTCCTTAGTTATTGATGACAGAATAGATTTCTTTCATACAGGGGTTGTTTAAATAAAAATATTTGCGATAATTATATAATATTATTATATTAAATATTTATATGAATGTATGATTGAAAATTTTCTTAAGGGAAAATACAGATTTTTTTTTTAGCACAGAGCAAATGGGAGGGGAGCTTGCAAGTACTTTAGAGTTGCCTATTTGTGTTTGATTGATTGCTCGTTCAAAAATTCATCACTTATTTGTAATCGGATTTTGCTCAAACTTTCACTGACCGGTTTCTCTTATTTTTCTGCTCCTATTAAAACCAACTTAATATCAGGGTGGACTTCCCCTTTAAATCCTTCTGAAGGGTTGATTGCTTTTAATTAGCTCTCTTTTGATGAGAAGACGGACCATAATATAACCTTCCCCCCCCCCCTTCTAATTATTTAGGTCCTTCCTGATTGAGGAGAGGTGTCGGTTCTTGAGCCACTTCTCGTCAGCGACCGCCGACGTTGAGTTACCCGGAGAGTTCCTCACCCCCAAGCACAGCCACTACACCATACGCATCGCCCGCTTCATGCCTCACGTAGAGATCACGCACAAACACAACACGGCTGCCAGGAGACTCTATATCAGAGGGAGCAATGGGAAGGTATGTGGTGTATTGAAGTTGTCTCTCTATCTCTACATGCCATATCCTGAGACATTGGCGACCATGGAGTGCCACAACTCTCTGTCCCATATTCTATGAAGTAATTCATTCTCACCAAGATCAATTCCACTTTCAGAAATCCCACTCCTTCGGCTACTCATCCACAGAATCCTCCTTCTATCCCAACTTCGCCTCCCCTTGATTCTTCCAGTCAGTGCAAGATTTTCCAATCCATTCTTCCATAGAACATGACCCAAGAAGCTCAGCCATCGACCTCTTATATTATTCAGAAGCTTTTGTCTTGTTCCTGCCATGGCAAATAACTAATTATTAGAAAATCCTTCTGTACAACATGTAAATTCAACATGTTTTTCCTGTGGGCAGCAAATACTATCAAGGAATTTTAGTGTTAATCATTTAAAAAAAAAAGATCAATGGTTGTCAGTACAGAAGTTTTTAGGGTCTCTATGCATGGGGTCCCCTGATGAATTTTCCAAATTGTAGGCCCCTTCTTATAAAGGGTTGCGATTGATCCAAATCAATCGCAAGTTTGCAGTCCCCTATCTCTTATGTACATAGTTGTGATGGATATCAATAAAAAAATCAGTTGCGATTAATACCAACTCTTTATAAAGACGGGCCTGGTATTCAGACTTAAAATGTATGGGTCCTGGGACCTTGGTTCATTGGTTACCATGTTAGTTTGGAGCCGGGAGTATAGGAAGGCCACCTGACTGTGTAAAGCTTACATTTTTGTGTCCCTTGCTCTGTGCTTTTCATTGACATGTATTTTAATAAAACGTTTATTTAACACATCACCTTTATTTAAAGAACAACTCTCTTCTCTTGTTTGAATGGTTATTTTATGCATTTACATGTATCTCTGCTACAGGGTAAACTGTTCTTGTGACAACCTGTGTAAAAAGAACACTAGTCTGAAATTGACCACATCTTAAAATCTCCTAGAGCAGTGTTTCTCATCGAAGCATATAATAAATGAACCTTGACATAAAGATCACCTTTCCTATCCCCTTTGAGCGGTCTTTCTGCGCAGGTTTCGTTGTATGACATGCACATGAACAGTCAAACTTCTTCAGCAAGCACCTCTATAGAAAGACCACATTTCCATTGACCCTTGAGTGGCCATTGTACACAGGTTTCACTGCACTATGTATTTATGATATTCATTTTGTTTAATAGATCTACCCATACCTTGTTGTAAATGATGCAAGCATGGCTGAATCAAGACGAGAAGAGAGAGTTCTGCAGGTGCTGAGGATGCTCAATCACTATCTGGGCAAGAGGAAGGTGAGACAGTGCACTCTTTTCTCTCCATGTCTTTAAAGGCATCGTTTAACAATGTTAAATCTGAGATGCATGGCCCTACATGTTATCAGTGTCTGTGATATGGTGTAATATTGAAACCCTATAATAAAAAAAATACTTCAAAACAATCTTTTTTTTCTTCTTTTTTTTTTGTGTAAAATGAATTTATTGGTAAACATGATAAAAATGATCATGAAGTTCCTCAAAAAGTTGAAATCTTCTGAGTGACCGGTTTTACCATACTCATTTTTCCCAATTGACTGTAGTGTTATAAAAAACCCAAAAATAAAAATTTCGAATTCCAATCATAAATGTCTTGATAATCAGACAGGCGATCGGCTTGTAAAAGTCATGGGATTCCTGACTGACCTAAAGGTTTATAATTACGATTGCAGCATGAGCTAAATCCAGGATTTTGTTTCAGAATCTGAGGCAATGTTACAGAGACACTTTGAATCAAGGGCAATCTTAATCATTTCATTATCCTATTGTACCACCTTTAGAGATCATATTTTGAGTATATGTAATATGTCATTGTAAGGTTTGCTTATTTCAATAGAAATGCTATTGAAATTGCCATCAAATTGATACTGTACATGTATGTCAAAGGTCTGGCCATTTTGTTCAACATAATGGAACAATTAGTTTAAAAGGCAAGACAGGCGATAAAATATCACACACAAAAAAAAAATGTAAAGGAAATATTAAACAATGTATAGAAAGAATGATCTTTAATTTGTATTCGCAATTATACTTTGATTTTCATACTTGAAGCTACATGTTCTGTGAATAGTGAGATCTTTACCAAAAGTCTGAAATTGTGCCTTTTGTGTGAAGAGATTCAGCTGCACATATTGTGAAATTAGAAATGATTGTTTATGGAGTATTTGAATGCTCAATTTCTTAATCATTTTTTTGGTTACAGGAAACTGCAAAGAGACAACTGCAATTCACAGTGCCACGAGTAGTAGCTGTATCTCCTCAGATGAGACTGGTAGAAGATAGTCCCTCATCGCTTTCTTTACTGGACATATATAAGAAGGTAATGCTAAGATTTGGTGTTTACCATTCAAATAAAACTGGTAGAAGGTAGTCCCTCATCGCTTTATTTACTGGACATATATAAGAAGGTAATGATAAGATATGGTTTTTACCATTCAAATGAGACTGGTAGAGGTAGTCCCTCATGGCTTTCTTTACTGGACATATATTAGAAGGTAATGATAAGATATGGTATTTACCATTCAAATGAGACTGCTATGAGAGAGTTACTTTTCAATATCCTTGCTAGACAATTACAAGAAGGTAAAATTAGAATATTACAGGATTCATGATAGAATAGTAATTGGGAATGTAAAAAAAAAGGGGGGGGGGATCGACAAATAAAAATTTATCTTCAAGAAAATTGAGAAAAAAGATGAGGATAATAATTCAGTATGTTCATGTTTTTTCAAAGCACTTCTTTTATCTTGTCAAATTTTGATGTTGTTCATAAAAAAACTGCTCTTGAATGGTGCACAATTTAGCTTAATAAAAGTATCCTAACACCCTGTTATTTATAATCTATGAAAGAGTCCCGCTAGTGTTTAATTTTTAGTGTTGGCTTGGAAATATAGAAATGATTTCCTTTTTTTATTTGCTCTGCTGCACATCAATATAATTTTTGCAAGCAGGTTTTGAAAGAAGGTGATTTTGTGGTGTTCGAAGCAGCAGGTAGAAACAGACCCCTCCCCCCTCCTACCAAACCACTCAACTAATTCCATAAGAAACATTAATGATGATTTTCTTCTTGTTCACAGTGGTGTTCCAAGCAGCAGGTGGAAACGGACCCACCGATCAACCGATACTACGAGCGTCTGGCCGTGGTCCAGCTCCGAGGCTCACAGGCGAGTCATCAAGTCCTGCGGGACATTCTGAAGGAGGTCCAAACCAACATGGTTCCCAGGACGCTGCTCAAGGAATGGGCGCTGGATACGTTCCCGACGTCCACAGACTACTTTGCCTTCAGGAAAATGGTGGGTAGAAATCATTTATAAGTGTTATCTAATTACGCACAAGATAGCAGCATTGTTCTTCTCTCCTTTGCAATGTTTTTTATTTTTAATAAGCAATCTTTTTGCAAGAATATTATTTAATTTGTTCCTGTTTCTGTCCTGTCATTAATGCAAGAATGTCTGTTAATTTCATAACAATCTTATCCATTCTTAATGATTGTAATGTACAACTTCAGATATACATTTTTATCACAACGTACATCTGAAAATAGTTTATTGTGGTATATGTAAACTTTTTGATATGATACTAACAGACACAAGTTGTTTTATTTTCCTTCTACTCAGGGTTCTTAGGGTACTGAAAAGGGTGATAGATATGTGTTAATACATGCTTTCAACTTGAAAAATGTCAGATTGGAGCCAGAAGGGTGTTAACTCACAAACTTTGCACCGATTTTAAATCCTTCTGTCTCTGACTAGCCAAAATACTGCTTTGGTCCCAAACCACCCCTGGGTTACTGCAAAGCAATCCCATGAATTTATTCAATCTAGACCAAGAAATATGTGTACCTGTATATCATTGAATACTTTCAACCTACCAAATTGTTGTGGTTGGCTCAACTTGTGCTGGGGGATGCTGCAAAGCTTTATTTCTTTTACTTGAGCTAGGTTTAAAACAAATATATTTTCCATCTGTCTGCATAAGTGGCTGCCGGGCTCACGATCAATTGGGCAAAAAGAATTTCCATTTTCGGTTTAATAAAATTTGGAGTGGACTTAAAAAAGATGATTATTATGATTGATTATTATCTTGTTTTTGTACATGTACAGAGTGACATAGTTATCAATCTATCTCTGTATTTTTGTCTCTATCAGATGTGTGGTCAGTTAGCCTTGCTAGGTCTGGCCGAGTTTGTTCTTCACTTGACCCGACTCAACCCAGAGATCATTCAGATCGAGAGAAACTCGGGACTACTATCCGTTTTCTACTTCAGATTTGACCTGGATGAAACCAGTGGTATGTCAACATTTTGTTCTCCCATTGTGTTTTACAACATCAATGTATTGTTTGTTTGTTTTATTTTCGTATAAAAAGACATCATGCATTCAGTAACATAATAACAAATAGAATTATGAATTACAATATAAAATAAACGGCTGGATAGCCCATAATCAGCAGTATCGTTATGATGCGGGTGGTCATCCATGAGGACCAGAAATGGTACAGTAAAACAAGACAATATACATTAACAAACGACAAAGAAAAATGGCAAAACATAAATTCCCAAGTAAAATATAGTAAGAAATTAAATATCCAGGACAGACAGAATAGAGAAAAAAACTAGTATTTATAGAAACAGAATTGTGTGAAGTAAACTACAAATAAATGTGAATTCTCGAAATGCTCTAAACGGTCAAGGTCTCAATGTATGCATGCATTGAAGTGATTTACAATTGGAGGTAAAGATTACTGGTATGTTGAAATGTTTGTACAGTCGTTTATGAAAATATTAATGTCATTCATCAAACACAAGTTTTTACAGAGAAAATTTCAAGTTATGAAACAGAAGATTTAGATATTGCAACTGTACTTCAGAAGGAAAAAGATTGAACAAAAAAAAAATGTCAGTTGGTGCATGCCAAAGCTGAAAAAAATGTGTGGTTGATAAAATGTGAGTTAATGGTTAGACAGTATGAACAAGAACTCATTGTGGCTGAAGAAATTTCTTTATGATAGTATTTATTAAGACGAAAAATATTTTGCATAGAAATAGACATCTATGTATCAAATCATATTCTAGAATGCTAGTACAGTGAAACCTGTCTATGAAGATCACCCAAGGGAAACAAGAAAAGTGGTCTTTATAAGAAGGTGGTCTTTAAAGATGAAGTTGAGTTCTGGTCATGCGATTGCATTGTGAAAGAAACGGTGTGGAACCGACCAGAAAAGGTTGATCATCTAGCATATAAGAATTTGTGTATTGCAAGGTTCTGGAATCATCAAAATGATAAGAAATTTGGCCAAGTCTTGGTAAAGTTACAAACACTATACCCAGAAAGATGTATATGGGACTACACAAACACGTGGCGTAAAAAGCCGGCCCCCCAATTTTTACGAGGTTACATGCATATTTAGAATATGAAGGCATTTGAAGAGCCATGCTTTTCAGGGAACATGTCTTATCTGATGTTCTTCCACACTTGTATAATAAGAATGAGTAACGCTCACAAATTATTTTTCACCTCTTCCCAGAACTCAACCTTCTCTTTAAGTGCAGGTTCCTGTAGAACAGGTTTCAATGAGAAACCAATTTCAAGGGAAACACAAAATATGGTCTTTGTAGACAGGTGGTCACTAAAACAGGTTTGACTGTATAACCTTTCTACATTGAGGGCAATGTTATCACTATATTGACTTGCATGTTGCATCCCCTTGTTGTTATTATCGTCCCTCGAGTTGAATCACAATCTAAAATAATTAAATGTCTGTCTACACTACACAGGAGAGCTTGATGCGAACCGACCCGTACCGTTCCGCTTGACGCCAAACATCGCTGAGTTCCTGACCACGGTCGGGGTAAACGGGATGCTGAATGCCTGTATGATATCCATCGCTAGATGCCTCGTCCAACCATCCTTCCAGCTACCGGCCATACTCAAAGCTGTGCTCCGAGACGAGATGATTGCATGGAGTAAAAAGGTACGACTCTTAAAGATGTTCATGAGTGGGTATATAGTCGCTCGTGAAGTAGGCAACTTGGCGATCACTCCCTATCTCTAAATAACACTGAGCCAATGGGTATTACCAGAGCCATCTATATACAGAGTTTGGCCAACTTGGTTTTACTAGGTCACAACATGGCGCATATTCTTTTGTTTTGAGCTTGCCCAACAAAGCGGTAGTCGCCATATTGTGTCCAACTCGAACCGGGTTGGCCAAACTCTCCTAATCAATGGCACTGGGTATTACGTCAATGTGTTGCCCTCTACATACCCATGCTTGAGCAACTTGAACATGCTCACAGATGGAAACGGGTGTCCAACTAAAATGGAAATCAGGGGAGAAGTGGAAATGAGTTCCCTTTCTTTTACCAGTCAGGGATGAACATGAGAAAAGTAACTTGAATCAGCAGAGATGCCAATCTTGCTATTTTTCATATTCTTTGCGAACATATCATATGAGGCTTAATTCTTTATTTTGTATCTATATACATATTTTAAATAAATTTGTGAAAGTATACTAAATGAAATATATATAATAATTTCATCACTTATTTTCATTTTGCAAGTATATTCTATTCAATTTAATTCACATTTATTTGGCAAAAGATAAAAATAAAAATGAAATCATTACAAATTCAATCAATGCAAATACCGGGATTGCTAAAAATAAGTTTGAAACACTTAAACGAGCAACCCCATGAATAAAAACATACAGATACAACACAATACAATACAATGAAATATGATACAATACAATACGATACATTACAATACAAATCTAATAATGTTACATACTTACAAAATAAATGAATCAAATATGTATTTCAAAAGGTCAATAAGTGGCAAGTATTGTTCTTTTCAGTTTAAGTTTAAATGCGTTGAGACTTTAATAATTCTTTATTTTTGTTCTTTATTTGATTCCTCTGCCAATATATTTATTTATTTTGTTCTTCATTTTTCAGAAACAAGAGGACACATCAAGCTCATCATCCTCCTCAAGCAGCTCTACTGCTTCTACATCCTCAAGCCAACAGTCTCCCTCAGAGAGTGAGCTTCTTATCACCTTGGTGACCAAGGCTATCAATGCTATCATGACGAGACTACAGAGTAAGTCATTCTTTTATTTATTGTTTCACTCTGATTTTTTCCCCTCTGATTTGTCCCTCTCCTAAAAAAATATAGATTTTTTACCCAAAAAATTTAAACCAACAACTTCAGGGTTCTTGTAATGGAATTGGGAGTTATGTTCTTCTTCCCCCACTCTTTTAAAAATTTCGCCAACTTGTTTGGTCATACTCCCTCCCCTTCCCTTCCCTCCCCACCCCCACCCCCCCCCCCTTCTCCTTTATCACCTGACTTTGTATCATCGTAGGTTAATACCAACAATTACTTGTGGTTTGTGGTGTGCATTTGTCCACAGCTGTAGGTTGACTTTAGATTCCCATGTTTTCTGTGACTTTTATGTACATGCCTAATAAAAATCAGCTTTCATCTTCTGCTGGAGAAGCGATTGTTTCCTCTTTTTTCTGTTCCTGCCCCCTTCTCTCTCTCTCTCTCTCTCTCTCTCTCTCTCTCTCTCTCTCTCTTTCTCTCTCTCTCTCTTTCTCTCTCTTTCTCTCTCACTCTCTCTCTCTTTTTTTTCTCTCTCTTTTTCTTTCTCTTTTTCGTGCTTCCTCCTTGTAATTCTGCATGACATCCTTGGGGTTTTTGAAGTACAAATTATTCTCTATGCATCTCTCTCTTTTTATTCGTTCATAGACCTTGCTCAGTTTGAGGGTGGCGAGAGTAAAGTGAGTACGTTGGTTGCAGCAGCTAACAGTCCGGATAACCTGTGTCGTATGGATCCTGCATGGCATCCATGGCTGTAACGATGGTAAGCACATTTAATCTTCTACCTTCAGTTTGACTTGCTTGATGGTTACATGTAAGTACTGATATTAAATGGATTGGGTATCTTTGCCTCAGATTCTAAAACAAAATCCTGGATTTAGCTCATGCTGCAATCATAATTATAAACCTTTAGGTCAGTCAGGAATCCCTTGACTTTTACAAGCCAATGGCATGTTTGATTATTAAGATATTTATGATTGGATTTCAAAACCGCTTTCCCAACGTTTTTTTAATTACACTACAGTCTATTGGGGAAAATGAGTATGGTAAAACCGGTCACCCAAAGATTTTACTTTTTTAAAACACTTCATGATCATTTTGAAGCGCAATTTTTTTAGGGATTCAATATAACACCATATCACAGACACTGAAAACATGTAGGGCCGTGTATCTCAGATTTAACATTGTTAAATGATCCCTTTAGTGTATTGCCTGCTGAGAGCCAGAAGTGCATAAAGTCATCCTTTATTAAATACGTAGTAACCCTTTCGCGACAACCATTCCACATTTCGTGGTCTGGCTGAATAAGTTTTTATTCCAGGGCCCTAAAAAATATGCCAGAAACATGATTAGAAAAAGGCAAAAAATTGTGCACACACTGCATCCATCTTTGTTTCATGGCTATATTTCTTTAGATGCCAGGAATTTAAAAAAAAAGAGAAAACAAGATTTAAAAGTCTTAAATTGGCAACATGTTGAAAGATTCAAAACCATTATTTTTCAATCAAATTTGGGAATTTTGTTCGACTTTTCGACAACATTGTTGCCCATCTTTATCAATTTCAGAGACAATACATTTCATTTTAACTATGTACAAAAAACAAAAACAAATTATTGTTGCCAATTTAAAGAAGAATGTGTGATTAATTTAGCCATAAAAATAAATCCTGTTCTGAAAGGGTTAAAGTTGTGTATTGTTCATGCAAGTGTCAATGTCTGCATGTTGAATGGTGTATTTGTTGAAGATGCCTAGTTGAGAATCACAAATAGTGAAAAATAACTGGACACAACTACCGTAAGGGACATCGGACTGCACATCAGATGGGATCTGAATTTTGTCCAAAGTTTTGAATTATTGTGAGTTTTTTTTTAAGTATGAGGGCATGTTAGGAGCAATAGTTTCATGGAACATTACTGCACGTGATAAATATAGCAGTATTGAATTTTTGATCCATTTAAGTACATAAAATGTTGTAATGAGTGATTTATCAAGTCTATCATCGTAATTTAGCGTGCGGAACGCAGCTTGAAATGGTGTAAGCTTGCAGAAACATAGTTATGAAAGTATCGTTTGTCTTTTGTTTTGTCTTGCTTTGTTTTGTGTGTTTTGTTTTGTTTGTTGAAGAGAGAGAAGTTTCATGGAATGAATAAGTAAGATACTACATGTAATGGCCTCCTGTGTTATAAAATTTAAGTATAATCCTTGAGATAGTATTGTATGTAAATAAAATATTGAAATTGATGTAAAAACTTTTAGTCATGGTGCCAATTCAATCATAATTTCAAGAATATATTATATATTTTGTAAAATATGAAATATGGAACAAGATCAAAGTTTCTTCTTCTTCTAACCTTACAAAATATGACTATTCATGGAGGCATAAGCGATTGAATTTTAAAATCATGATTGTTGCTTTTTGGTGTTTGAATGTTTCTACTTTATGTTAAGGCTGTGCACAACCGTGTAATGAGGTGCCCGGGTACACTCCTCGCCATTTGTTTTTATTTATTTATTTATTTATTTTTTATTTTTTATTTTATTTTTTTATTTTTTGCGGCCGAATATTTGAGTACGAGAAAACGTACTTGAGTAGTTGTCAACATTGGCAGCCCTACTTTATGTATGTACATGTATTGTAATCTATGCAAATAGTATTCATAGACACTATTTTCATACAAATTCAATAATATGATTAGTATTATCCCCCCCCCTGTATTTTTAAGGTTAGCATAGATAATCATAAAATATGAATAAAACAGTAATATTTGAAGAGCCCCTGTGAACATTTGTTAACACAATAACTAATTTTAAAGGGATTGGGTATCTTTGCCTCTGATTATAAACAAAATCCTGGATTTTGCTCATGCTGCAATCAGAATTACAAACTATTAGGTCAGTCAGGAATCCAATGACTTTTAAAAGCTGATCGCCTGTCTGATTAACAAGAAATTTATTATTGGAAATCAAAATTTCAAAAAACGTTTTCCTTATGGTTTTTATAACACTACAGTCTGTTGGGGAAAATGAGTACTGGTACAATAAAACCAGTCACTCAAAGATTTTTACTTTTTTGAGGCACCTCATGATCATTTTGAAGCGTAATTTTTTTAGGGCTTCAATATTACACCATATCACAGACACTGATAACACAATAGAGCCATGCATCTCAGATTTAACATTGTTTAAATGATGCAAAAGTAGTATACTTGGAGAAGATTTTTTTCTTCTCCATTCATTTAGATGCATTAGACAACCAGTGTGTAGGAATTGATAACTTATCAAATACCTATGCTGTATCGCTGTGTATTTCTCATCGTTAAATCCTGTGGAAGATTATAGTACAAATCATGCCTTTTCCCCCGGGTGATTATAATGACTGTATGCTTGACTTCAAAGCACTGTGGGTAGAACATTAATATCATGATTAATCTAAGCTTACCTTTTTGGGTTGACTAATTCCATTAATAAGATTGCTTTTCATCTATTAAACTGGTATGTGGATTTCTCATTAGGTATGCTCCAATGTTGTAGGATAGTCGATGTGTGTACATGTATTATTCAAGGTTATGTGAGTGAATTCAATGTATTGCATGGATTTAAAGTGACTCTGTAACATTGTTGAAGGTTGATGAAAAAACTGGAATTTTTGTATGAAATGTTACAAATTATACTCCTTTTACTATACAGTGTGAGTCAAAAAAAAGTTTACACCTAGAAAATTGCTAATTATTTGAAAAATCATGTATACGCAGTAAATTACCATACATCTTATGAAAGAGTGTTTTATCCCGAATCATTTAGTATAATTTTGTGTGGTATGTGTTCATGCTTGGATAAACAGGAGGCATTGTTTGTAAGAGTGCAAAAATCGACTTGCGCCAAAGTTGCTTATGTGATCTTTGAATAAAACCATTGGGATTTGGGTTTTAATTTAGTCTTGCAGATTAAAAAAACATCCCTAACAAAATTTAAATCATGCCACACATATCAAATATTGAGTATCAAATATCAACGAACATTTGTGCGTGCGTGTGTGTCTGACTTTGCTTCTGCATTTCATTTGATACATTCAATTCATTTTCTCACTCTGCTAATCCCAACATAATGCATCACTTTGGCGCAAGTCGATTTTTGCACTCTCGCAAATAATGTCTTCTGTTCATCCAAGCGTGAACAATTACCACCCTAAAATGATACCAAATGATTTGGGATAAAACACTCTTTAATATGATGTATAATAATTTACTGTTCATAGATGATTTTTTAAATAATTAACATTTTCTAGGTGTAATTTTTTTTTGACTCACACGGTATATCTACCCTCTAACATATACAAAAAATCCTGGAAAATTTCTCAAACCACAAAGATATTTATGGTTTTCTTTGAAGGCGTCACTGTGCGACACCCTCTAACAGTAAATTCTCCTAAACAATGTTTTAATTTTGCCATCCATGAAAATAAGACATAAGACAAAATCTTTCAACACTTAAATGTCTGGAATGGTATAGAGCCAAAAAAAAAAATGGAAATGCATCATCAACGTGGAATGTGATCAATCAAGCCCTCAAAAAACAAAAGAGTAAATCAAAGTGTCATATTACCAAAGATAATAATACAATGGTTGATTCAAAAGAAATAGCAAATTGCTTCAATGCTTACTTTGTTGGGGTTGGCCCCAATCAGGCCAATACAATAGCTTCGAACGGAGTCGACTTCTCACAATTTCTTCAAACTCCCTGCAACAAGTCATTATTTCTCAAACCAACAAACTTGATTGAAATCTTGAATATTGCACGTTCTCTTAAAATAAGCTATGCTAACGGTCATGATGGGATAAGCACATATCTTTTGAAACAAGTTATAGGAAATATAATAACCCCACTAGTGCATATTTTTAATCTCTCTCTGACGACAGGTACATTTCCAGAAGCATTTAAGATTGCTAAGGTTGTTCCGATATACAAAAAGGATGACTCTTCCCAAGTCTCAAACTATCGCCCTGTTTCTATTCTCTCGAGTTTGTCCAAAGTATTGGAAAGACTTATATACAATAGGCTATATTGTTTTCTAACAGAAAATGACTTACTGAATCAGGATCAATATGGTTTCAGGAAATACCACTCAACCGATTTAGCCCTTGCACAATTATATGATAAGGTTTCGAATGCTTTGGCGTCTCGAAAGCATGTTATTGGTGTATTCATGGACTTAAGCAAAGCATTTGACACTCTTGATCACAAGGTACTATCAAGCAAACTTCATTATTACGGAGTAAGAGGAGTTGCTCTTGACTGGTTTAATGATTATTTGTCGGGTAGAAAGCAATATGTAAGCTACGAATCTGTAGATTCATCATTATTGCCTATGAAATGTGGTGTCCCACAAGGATCGATACTCGGTCCTTTATTGTTTCTACTGTATGTTAATGATATCTCGAACTCAACTACATCATTACAATATATTATATTTGCTGATGATACTAATGTGTTTTGCTCCGATTCCGATTTTCGATCACTTCAGAGAATTCTGAACACCGAGCTACCTAAGCTGTCTTTGTGGTTTAGGAGCAACAAATTGTCTCTGAATCTGAAAAAAACTAATTATATCCATTTTCAAAGCAGGAAAAATGCAACTGATAAACCTATACCTGAAATAGTCTTGGATGGTGAATATTTGGAGAAAAAACAAAATACTAAATTTCTTGGAACTATCATCAATGAAAATCTGAAATGGAGTGATCATGTACATTACGTTTCAAAGAGAGTGTCACGCACTGTTGGTTTACTGTATAAGTTAAAACATTATGTGCCTTTGAATATTCTATATATGCTATACAATTCCTTGATTCTTCCTTACATGTCTTATTGCAATATACTGTGGGCAGACTCAAAAGTATATACTGATAAAATGCTACTTTTACAAAAGAAAGCGATTCGTGTGTGTACCAATGCTGGATATCGCGATCACACTGATCCCCTATTCGCGAGGTTAAAAACTCTGAAAGTAACTGATATTAACTTTTTACAAAAAGCACTGTTCATGTTCCGTCTACATAATAATTCCCTACCTTCCCACTTCCCACCAATGTTTTGTTTGAATAGAAATATTCATACATACCCAACCAGACAATCAAATAAATACCATTTATGTAATCCTAAAACAACAATGGCTATGAAATCTATAAGACATTCTGGTCCGGATATTTGGAACTCACTGTCCGTTGACATCCGTAACTTGAAATCAGTATATACTTTCAAGAAAAGTGTGAAATCAATTTTATTGAGCAAATATTGACAAATCTCTTAAATTAACACATGATATCATATATGTTTGTCAGCATTTCCTTGATATAGCAGGAAAATCCCCCTCCCATGCACCCTCTATCCCATTTTTTTTTTTTTTGGTTGCAAGTCACTGTTTATTTTTTTGTTATTTTCCCCCAATTATGTTCTGTAATTTACTTTACTTTACAATCGTTATGATTTTAAATGTTTCTGGGCTGCAAGCGTATCAAGCTGTCACGCTTAGGCTGTAGCCCTTCTGTATCATCACCTCTTCGAGCGTATGTATCTATGATTTACTGAATGTGGAAATGTAATTTAACTTATGTTTTATACTCATGTAAAGACATTGTCACATTATTGTTATAACCTATGATGATTCAGTAACCAATAAATGTTTCAACTATAGCTTTATGACCATTTACATTCACCTAAAATGTAATTGAATTGTAATGATATAGTTGGAGAATTAAGGAATCGATCAGATCAGTTTTTCCAGATTTTTGTCATTAATAATGGTCAGTTTTCACTCAAACTTTTAGATTTATTTTAATTGTACATCGAGCATTAAAGTTACTACCTTAGCTCCATTTTCTCTCATCTGAACAATATTACCAAGTCCCTTTAAAGGGATTGCCGATGAAAAAGGCACTTTTAACAGACACCCCCCCCCCCCCCTCTGAAAAAATGAGTACTTAAATAAGAATAAGAATAACAATGATGAAATGGATGAATGGACGAATGAATGAATAAATGAATGGATGAATGAACAAATTAATGTATTGATTAATGATGTAAATGAACAATAAATGAATGAATAAAATAGAATATGAGAATAAAATGAAACAAAAAATATAGAGCTGAAAAATCAAATCATAAATGAAATAAAATAGAAGGCAGAAATGGGGAAAAAGCAAATACTGTATACCGGAACATGCTTTGAATCCATTATGGTGTCTCATATGTACAAATCGTCCTTGTTTTCACGAAGTGACGGTAGTGAGGAAAATCGTCACGCAAAGTGAATGCAATTTTTTTCACTACCGTCACTTTGTGAAAACAGCGACGAAATGTTGGGGCGTATTCTGGCATGTTGCCCATTTTTGTTTTTACCTTATTAAATGCCTTGTCTTATTTTGAACAATGTCCAAACAGCTGACGCTATTCCTCCTAATCAATACTTACAAACAATTGTATACATGTAGGTTTAAAAATAGCATGATGCATTCTTATTTTGAACAATATCCAAACAGCTGACGCTATTTCTCCTAATCAATACTTATATCCAAACATATATACTAGCTTTAATATTATTGTTATGTACAGACTATGGGCACACCCTATTCTATGTAGTCGACCAACATACAGATGTACTTTACAAAATCATAAAAACACTCTCATGTTGAATGATAAACATAGTAGGCCTACTGTTTGATAGGGTTTTTATGTAACGTTTTAATCTTTATGAGAATTACAAAGAGATGGTTTGTACTGCGGGCATGATGTTTCCTCATTTTTGTTATTCAATTGCCACTTTCTTACTCCATTCTCCCCTTTCTACTACACTGTCGGCTGCCTCTCTCCCTCTCAATTTCTATTTTCTTATTTCATTTCTGAATGTCTTTTTTTCTATCTTCTTTTTCTCTAAGTCTTTACTCTCTTACTCTCATTTGTTCTTGGTTCTCTCCCCCCACCCCCTCCTCTCCCCCTCCTCACTCTCTTTCTCTCCCCTCCCCCCTCTCTCTCTCTCTCTCTCTCTCTCTCCCTACCTCTCTCTCTCTCTCTCCCTCTCTCTCTCCCTCTCTCTCCTTTCTTTCTGTCTGACATCTCTACATATACAGGTATGCCTCTCTGTCTCACTATTCTAACTTTTATTTTCTTCTTTACCTTTCTTCTTCCGTTCTCTCTCTCGTGCCTTCCTTTCATTGTATCCCTCCTTTGGTCACCCTCACCTCCATCTAGTTATCTCTCTCTTTTTATTTCATCTCTCTCTCTCTATCTCTTCCCACCTCTTTTCTATCACTCCTTCATTCCCTCTTTTCCACCCTTTCTTTCTCACTGTCTCCATCTCCCTCACTCCTTCCCTCTCTCCTTATCTCCCTCCCTTTCTCCCTCCCTTTCTCTCTCTCTCTCTCTCTCTCTCTCTCTCTCTCTCCCCTCTCTCTCCTCTCTCTCTGTGTCCCTTTCTCCCTCTTAACACTTTTCCATTAGTGGAAGTCGTGCATGGGAGAGAACTAAATCCAATTGTGTGCTTGCATTAGTTATGCTCATATAGCCCTGCAGTATGAAGGCTCTTGAGTCGGTCAACCGTCGTTGTTTGTTGAGTAAACTACCATCGGCGCATAGAATATGAATGTAATACACATTCAACGGTTCCTATTCTCATCTTTTGAAGGAGAAAAAAAATTAGTATGCAGCATTCCGACAGCGAGGTTTTTTGTCCCTGTTTTTCTTCCCCCAAGTCATGTGGTGTTATGAATGATATTCTGAAATTTAAATTAATTTCTGAACAATTTATGATTAAACATAAGATATTCATATCATAAGTTGCATTTGTTTCTTTTTGTTGCTGAATTTGTGTCGTTGTTGTTGCTCTTGTTCTTGTTTTATGTTATAAGCACTGCTAAATTTCCATATGCTGATGTTTTACAAGAATCACCTCTTTTAGACTCATTCTAAAACCTTTAATATGCATTACTATTTGATTGTTTATACTTCTGTCATTGAAAGATGAAATATGAAATAAGCATCCCCCTTTTGTATAAATGTGGATATTTTACTATGTAACTATTATATCTATGTAAATATCACATATTCCCATTGTTAATAGCATGGACAATAAAGATGAATTTTATCAGTTATGTATCTTATGAAACCTTTTATCACAGTTTCCTAATGATTTTATTTTATTTTCTACTTTTGTTTTTTCCTCCTCCCTTGTTTGCAGGTCTCCAGAGAAAAGCTCTATCTATGCTGATGATAAAGGATACCATTCGTTGTAAAATTCCAGGAACGAAAAATCATATTCTTTGTATTCGTCTTGAAGTCGCTGACTGACAGATTCTTATGTGATGTATACCATGGTCAAACCAACAAGGCTGACACCAGATCGACAATTTTCAGGGACGTTTTGGGGTTTTGCAGTTGCGTTGGCAGTGTGACTGAGGTATTATTTCCTAGTCAGTTTGCATTAGCTTCTGTGTCAAGTTCCTGTTCCCGCTTCAACAAATTTTCCAACTCACATGAAAATCAATAATATAAATCAATAAAATCAACTTTATTTCTGTATTTAATATGGGCATGATGGGTAGAAGATGGTGCTTCTGTAGAATTTCATGTCTTGGATGTGTTTCAAATTTCACAAATGTGATATTGTGTAATTTCTATTGCTACTCAATAAATATTGATTCATATAATTTATGAGTACTGAGTGTAGGTGAAACATCACATTGTATCGAAAGTTTGTATAATTTTGTGGTTATTTTGCATTGCGTTTTCGTTGCTTTTACAAATAATGTAAATGTTTACTTTGTTGCCATAGTAATTTGACAGGAAAGAAATCAACAAGACTAAGAGGAAAAATGATTTCCCAAAGTCTAAAGTGGAAAATTGCATACATTTTCCATGTAATCAAGTATTTTGAGTATCTCATCCAACTTTACAACACATGCATTCCATGGACATAGAAGTATAAATGTGTTTTCAACGAGGAGATGTTGTATACCTGAAATCTTTGTAAAATTACTGATTGAGTTTGTCAAATTATTGCTTGTATTTTTGAGGATGTGAAAGTTTAAACGACTGAAACTTTATGAATGCTAGTATGACAAGATCAATGTAGCACTTTGCTTGTATTATTTTGTAGATATTATTTTTATACACTTTAGAATCCTGTTGCTCAGAAGTCAAACTTTTCTTAGTTGTGGAAAAAATGTAAATAGGTTTCTCAATCTCTGTACCTGAATTTCAATGCAACAGTAGGTGATTTTGTTTTATATTAATCTCAAGAGTTTTGTTGATACATGTTTCGTTCATATGTTTTATATTTATAAGCATTGTCAAGTAAAACACCTTAAAGCGGGACTGCACTACTTGTAGCTACTAACGCCCTCTATATAGCCAACAATGCCTAAGTGGTACCGTTTGTCCCCCATGGTCCCCTTTTTCTTATGTTAAGTGAGAGCTGATTTGATGAGATAACCACCTGTCAGTGACCATGCAGGGAATTCTAATCCCTCCTGGCCAAACTAGTGCAGATAGGCTTTAAAGCTAGCCTATATTCAAAGACTTAATTGAACATTGACATGGTTTGAATTGACTTGCTTTTTTTTCAATACCAGTCGCTACTAAATCTTTTTGTCTCTCAAATTGCTGACCTGACAATTTATTGGAAACATTGGAATCTGGCTTTATTCTTTTTCAAAGATGTAAGGTTGGGTTTGCTATCATTGCAAACAGCGTCCAAATCAATGTCGTCTCCCTGGTGAAAAAAAGAGTAAATAAGAAATGAAAATAAATAAGTAAATAGATTAGGTTTAGAGTTACCTGTTGTGCTTGGTCTAGGGATGAAGTTAAAAATTCAGTTCGTCGAAGGAATTGACGGTGAAGCACAGGCTTTTAAATCTGCATGTCTCCGTGTCTGAAATGCTTGTATGCAAAAATGGAGGCTATAAAACAAAATTAGCCTAGTGTATACTAAATTACATGCATTTTGATAGACCAAGACTATTTGTTTTATATAAAATATTAGCCATACATGTATGTAGTAAATAGAGAATACTAAATGAATTACATCCATTGATTTTGATTGGAATACCAAGTTCAATAGGAAGTTGATAATTTATGATTTTGATCAACTAAATTGCACAACGTTGTATAGTATAGTTTTGTGATGTGAGACATGAGAATATTAAAAAATTATCACCCCTCACAGTGCCAAGAGAAAGTGCATACTAAGTTCTTTTATGGAATAATGTACGAGAAAATTCAATATTGTATAAAAACATGACTTATTGTACTGTACAGAACATGCATTTTGATATTAAAGAATTTTAGGTAAAAACAGATGTGCTTATGGAATGTCGTCATGTTTTTTTTGTCTCAGTCACTTTCTGTTTTGATTGATTGAGTGAGTAAATGAATGACTGATTGATTGATTTATAGTTTACTTGTTTGCTTGATTGATAGAATTGTTGACTGATTGATTAGTTGATTGACTGACAAGTTGATTTATTGATTGAATGAATAATTGATTGATTAGTGGATTGATTGATTGATTAGTTGATTGATTGATTGATTGTAGTCCTTAGGCTTGAATATGTAGACTAAAGACATGAAAACAAATTAAATGAAATTACACATTTAGTTAAATAAGAATAAAATTAGAGACAAATATAAAAGCTTATGAGAAGTGAAAGGGGGCAGGGAGAGTGAAAGTGATGTGAGCCGGGAGAGGGGAAGAGAGAGGGAGGGAGAGACTGAGAGAATACCTGTAAGAGAGCAAAAAATATAGCGAGTAAATGATCCCCTGCTCTTTTTTGTTTTTTTGATATTGAAATAAAACTCAACGACATAACATATTTACAAATCATTTCTTAAACTTAGTTACTACCCTCCACCCACTTCACCTCTGTAGCCCAAGTTATTCTATCCTATCGGATAACTTTAAAAAATCTTTAAAAAAAACTTTAAAAAAAGGATAATCCTGAAGATAAGAACGGTAAGAGAGTAAGAAATAAAAAGATCAAATAAAGAAAGATTTTAAAAGAAATTAGAAGTGAAATGGATGTGAGGGAGAGGGGGAAGGGAGAGAGAAATAGAGAATGGGCGGGGGGGGGGGGGGCTGAAAGAATATGAGAGGAAAAGATACCCAGAAGAAAATGACCACACCCCCGCCCGCCCGCCCCCACCCCCTTCCCCGCCACGTCATCCCGCTCTCTGGCATTCCCTGAATTGTGTTTACACTCCCTCCTCCTCCCCCTCCCTCCCCAACCCACTTCACTACTGTAGCCAAGCTATTCCATTCTATCAGATAACTAATCATATATACATAAACATATATGTTTATCATTGATGATATTATCGCATGTGTATCATTGTTGTTATTATCGCATGTTTATCATTGTTGATATTATCACATGTTCATCATTGCGACACTATTGTTATATTGATACTACGTAAATATGTTTGTACTCCCATGCCCCGAGAGGGGGTCGATAGAGTCAATAACATCTTACAATCTTACAACCTTGAATTAAAAAATATATTTAATATAGGGATATACCTGGATATCAAAACAGAGTGTAAGAAAGAAAGATTTAGAAAGAAATGAGAAATGGTAACACGAAAATGCGTGAAAATAGAGAAGCCAGGAGCACTGGTAGAGTGGTAGGTCTACTGACCTGCCAATCTGACTGGGCTTTCTTTTCTTCTTTTTTTTTTGGGGGGGGGGGGGATAAATGCAAGACAGAAAAATATTCAAATGTAGAAAGCGACTTTTCAAACTGTGAAACAGGAAGCCTCAATCTCATTGAAACCTCAACATCCATTGAAATAATGCAAAATGGAGCTCCGGCGAAAGTAAGAAATCAATGACGCAAGGGATTTTTCGAATGACCAAAGCGCATTTTGTTTTCATGAGTTATATTTATTGAAGTGCCCTCAAGTGCGAGAATGGAAATGTTTACCATTTCTTTAGCGTGTGTGGGCAGCTATTTTTAAATGGATCTTTTGTGACATCCGTTGACAAAAATGACCAGGAATAGCTCAATTACAGTCCAACGAATAGATCTCGAGATGATGATCGTCATGCGACCTTATTCAACCACGCACAAACAAAATCTTTGTTTTCACGGAATACACAATTAGACGCGGATTGGGTGTTGATTGGTCTATACGCGCGTAATTAGCAGACGACATTGCGAGCTCGTTGACTTCCCCCGACTATTCCGTGACGTCACGTTCGCGATTAACATTACGTCACCCCATGATTGATGGAGAGTGATGACGTCACTCGTCTGGTTGCTAAGCCAACGCGAAGCCCACTTCGATGCACGCGGCTTGAGATTAAGCATACATTTTACATGGGACGACTCAGCTCCTAGGCCAGCTATCGGCTGCCAGGGACTAGAGCAGTGCTGTATTACACAACATGATTAAAGTGTTCAATACTCGCCAATCCCTCTGCCAGCGAAACCAATCAACAAGATAATGAAACGTTATTAAGCGTGATTATCGAGACAATCAGATGCTTAGGTATTGGGTTAAGAATAGTAGATGTATAGATCGAGGATTGGTTTATTGCGTGTCGTTGTAATTGGAGTCTTTACATGGTGGGTTGTTTTCATCATTGAGAAATAGTTCATACTCTGAATGAGATAATACGGTATTAATCGAAATTGTCAAGAAATGATAGCAATATAATGTATGTAGTATACTGGAGATGTAAACATGAACTATGTCTCATTAACATCAGAAAAGCGTGTAAAAGAGGATAGAAAGAAAGAGATGGATAGAAACAGAGAGAGAGAGAGAAAAGAGAATGACATGAAGAAAAGAGAGGGGAAAGAGAGAGAGAGAGAGAGAGAGAGAGATGGATAAGAGAGAGAGAGAGAGAGGGAGGGGGGGGGCGAAGGGGATGAGGCAGATAGGTGTTTTTATCTCACAACATCAAAGTGACTAGAGGCTTGTTTAAAAAAGCAAATAATCATTTAAACACCGTGCATTCTAAATATATCCCCTCATCCGCCTAAAGACCACATCGTGGACACATTATATCAACTGACTAGTTACCTCTTAGCTGTGCTTGCTTTAAAGGTACTATGTCCCATTTGCTGGCCAAAAAAATAAAAAGGTTAAATTCCAACGGCATTTGAAAGATAATACTAATTTAGAACTTCCCTAAAAAAAAAAGGGGGGGGGGCTTGAAAATATCTGTAAGTGGGAAAATAATGACTATCAGTTGTTGAATTGACTTAAGAGCTATAGAGCAAGTAAGTAATAGTCTGATTTTCAGACCAATGTACCGAATGGTCGTACGTTTATGCTGCGCAAAGATTCAATCAGTTTAATTTTGGCCATTAGAAGAAGTGGGTTATTGATGTAGACAAATGCTCATGTACCCTTTACAGCTCATTTAATGGATGTTATTACCAAAGAAGAAAAAAAGCCAGTCAGTCACTCAATAGTGTCTGACAGTAAAGTCTAGCAAGTAAACGGGTTTCCTTGCATAATTTGAACAGTAGGACACTGCTAACGTTTAAATTTCACAGAGAGGACATACATGACATATTCATAATTCCTGCAAAGTTCTACAGAATTTGATGTTGGCTGCAAAAGGGACATAGTATCTTTAAGACCCGCTAGAATGGCTTGTCAGAGTTTCCCCCGACTTAAACATCAATAGCTATAATAGCTATAATGTATAATATTTCCGCCATTGGATTCCAACGTTGCTAGAGTCGTTATCGTGCATAATTCAATTTATCACTGTGAATGACTAATTTTATGCATACTTCTTGAACAAACGTTGCTCTTGACAACTCGAAAGCGTGCAGACATAGCAACAATTATATTCAACTTGGAAGAAACGTTTTTTTGTTTTAACATAACTGTAGTAAACTGCTTCACTCATTCAAGCCTTTTCCCTAGGCCTTACAACAAAATGTTGTATTGCCTTTTGCGAACGACCCAAAGATCTTTAAATCTACGGTCGGCTTTAGAAAGAAAGAAAAAATGTATTTAAGCATTCATAAGTGAGAAATATCAGCCCACAGAGGGAGTAAAAAAAAAAAGATTTCCGACCGACCGACCCATGTTTTGGCACCTAAAGGGCAATACAATATCATTTGCATTATTGCAGATGTCCTGCAACCAGCAATATTTACCCTGATCCTATCGGGGAAAGGATGTGCTTTTATTGTGAGCTCTTCAGTGAGGGAATACACGTCGATCGGCGAGTAGATAGGCCAACGCTGACGCTTGAACATGTTGAATCTTTGAGGTTGGGAGGTAAGACCAAAAAGCCATCATCATGTATCATTCCCATTATCAAAAATTTAATGTGGTATTTCCCTGTGGTACGTAACGTATACCACACAAAAGAGGTACGCTTGTGGTACTGTACCATCATCTCGTGTGGTAAGGTAAACGACTGGCTGTGGTGTCCATGTGATTTTGTGGTATTTCCTGTGACACTTATTGTTACCACACAAAATACCACAGGAATGTCTGATACCACAGGTTTAGATAATCATAATTTTTCAAGGTATAATGAAAGAACGATCGGAAAGGCTTTCCGATAGCCAAGTTCATCTCCTCTTGAAATGAACGAACACTACCATGACATAATTATTACGTAATCCGGATATGATTTCTATAAGGCAATACAATAGCGTATAAACATTAACATGGAGTTGAATTTTGGAAAATCTTTCCAGTCGTGTTTGGAGCCAGAAGGATATTAACTCTGTGTAAATGAATATGAGTTAACGCCCTTCTGTCTCTAAACAGACGATATGGATCAGGGTCCCGTTGCACAAAACTTACCATTGATGGTAACTACCATGGAAACCTTGATTTTGATTGGCTGTTGAGCCATGTTACCATATTAGTTGCCATCGATGGCACCGTTACAATCAATGGTAAGTTTTGTGCAACTGGGCCCTAGAATGTGCACGTCAGTAAGGACTTGAATGTGGCCTTCTTCCTCTCCCTTCTTGCACCAAATTATTTTACAATCCTTCTGAACAGAACACTGTAACCCAGTCAAACTAATAAAATTGCTTTCTTGACTACCATGACTGCACTCCTGATAGTACTCATGCCTGTCATACTGACATGCCCTGCCTGGTGCTACAAAAAGTAGAGTCCCTTTTTATAGAAAGAGTTACGACATAGACGTCCGATTTGTGTTGGAAACAAGAAAGCGCTATACTTCTTTCTATTTCGTACATACCTGTGCTCATCGCACTTCAATGAAAATGCTGGGTTTATGGAACTCATCTCAAGGCATAAAAGGGAGTCTAAAAAGAAAAAAAAAATATTTTCTCAAATGAAGCGATGGAAATAATCAAGAACAAGCCGTTCTTGTTATTAGCGATATTGGTTTGCAGAGTTGCCAACGCCAAAATATTATTTGATATAATATATTATGCACCCATACCCTACAGTTGTGTAAAAAATTTTTTCTACATCTTAGAATGTCGAGTGCAATTTTATTCTTAAGTTTCTTTTTTTTCCGTGAGTCACTGTTTGTCAAGACCAGTGAGAATAGCACGTCATCTTTCTTTTTTCAAACAAGACGTAATTATCTAAACTTTTCTCGATATTAAGCCGTAGATTTCAAGGCTCTTTGTTTTTATTAAAGCGAGATCGCATCGCTTTTCTGTCTATGTGTTTGAAATGAGTCACTAGTTTGCAGTGAACTTCGTCTTATATTACCGCACGTACTGTGACCGAAGATATTATAACCCTCTTGTATGACTCACTCTCCGTGCATAAAAACAGCTCTGACGAAATCCCGCAGGAGATAGAGAGAGAGAGAGCGGGCAATCCAATATTCGGGCCAAGAAGAGGCGAGTTTTTGCTATTTTCTGATACCCCAGTGACACCGCCAAACAGACTCTAAATTAACCGACGGACACTCGACAAAATGCTGGTCATTAGGCATACTACGAATAAGAAGAAGAAGAAGGAGGAGGAGGAGGAGGAGGAGGAGGAGGAGGAGGAGGAGGAGGAGGAGAAGGAGAAGGAGAAGAAGAAGAAGAAGAAGAAGAAGAAGAAGAAGAAGAAGAAGAAGAAGAAGAAGAAGAAAAAGGTTAAGAAGAAGAAGAAAAAGAAGAAGAAGAAGAAGAAGGCGCCAAATCTACTTGAAATCAAACGTTCAAGCCGCACTTGTGCAACAAAAAAAATCACATCAGCATTACGAACAAAAAACTAAAGGTGAGATAGAACATACAAAAATGAAATTTTACACCAAATCACACAGATTCTTTTAAGATTCTTTTTAACACTTGCACTTATCTGCCATACTTGGTGTCGTCCTCTTTTAGTGTATTTGGGGTAAAAGTGTCCACATTCAAGACTAGAATGTGCGAAAGAATGGGGAAAAGGAAAGCGAAGTAGAGGGAGAAAGAGGGGGCGAGGGAAAAGAGAGAGAGAGAAAGAGAGGGAGAGAGAGGGAGAGAGAGAGCGCGCGAGTGAGTGAAGAAGGAGAGGCGTACAACCACAATTCTCTTTCATATAGATTTGTCAATCTTAGTTTTTTTTCTGAAAGCCAGGTAATTTTTCTTTTAATTCTAGCCTCCCTGTCTAATTCGTCCTTGTGTTTTAAGAGCCTGTCAGGTGCTTCAAGCTAATTTGATTTACTATTTAGGTACATCGCGGTCGCTTTGACTATTAAAGGTACTATGTCCCATTTGCAGGCCAAAAAAAGGAAAAGGTTACATTCAAACGGCATTTGAAAGATAACACTAATTTAGAACTTCCCTCAAAACGAAATGGCTTGAAAATGTATTTAAGTGGGAAAATAACGAGCATTAGTTGTTGAATCGACTTTAGTGATTGCAATCCTTTTAGTAATAGACTGCTTTTCGGACTCTTGTACCGAATGGTCGTACGTTTTGTGCTGCACAAAGATTCAATCAGTTTAATCTTGGCCATCACAAGAAGTGGGTTATTGATGTAGACAATTGCTCATCTATCCTTTTCAGCTCATTTTCTGCATGATATTACCAAAGAAAGAAAAAAGGAGTCAGTCAGTCACTCAATAGTGTCTGACAGTGAAGTCGAGAAGTAAACGGATTTCCTTGCATAATTTGAATAATAGAACACTGCTAACGTTTCAATTTCACAGACATACGTGACATATTCATAATTCCTGCAAAGTTCAACAGAATTTGATGTTGGCTGCAAATGGGACATAGCACCTTTAAAGGAACATAAAATCATACAAAGCTATGCAAAGCGCTGGAAAGATGCAAAAGCCGGTGCAAAAGTCCTAATTCACAAAGAATTAAGCATTATACAGTTTTATCAAAAGAAGTACATGTATTTTCGATCGTGATGATTACTCTACAAGTTTTCGAGTCACGTGACCGCAAAGGCCTTTAGAGAAATCAACTCTGGGGCAATTTTACTGGCTCTTTGTACTGCCTATTGAAATTATGTTCGGATTACATGAAAACATGCACGTCATTGTATAATGCTCTCAACTTTCAATAGGCGGTAGACAAGCCTTTAGTAATTGTAATCAAGTTTTTTGCCTCCTCCTTCTTCTTCTACATCAAGGGGGTTGTGTTGTCCTTATTATATTATATATATATATTGTTGTTGTTTTGTTAAAGATAAAGGTGAGTTCTGGATTTAAAAAAGAAAATTAATTCTCACAGAATCAAACGAAAATTACACTGAATGTTCAAGATTAAAAATAAATGTCATTTGCCAAACCATTTTGGAAGAAAATGTATACTGGTTGAGTAATGAGCATAGAAAGATTAGGAAATCAAGGTTAGTAGCCCCGACTCCATTTGCATAGTCCCATATACATCTTTCTGTGTACAGTGCTTGTTACTTTACCAAGACTGGGCCAAATTTATTATGATTTTGATGACTCCAGAACGTTGCTAATACTTACATGCTACATGATCAACTTTTACTGATCCATTCCACACCTTTTTTTTTACGCAATGCAATCAGATGACCAGAACTCACCTTTAGCTTTGAGACATGTATGCCATGTTTATTTGTGTTTTTAATTGAAGTGTTGATACAGGAGCAATTGTTTAATATCTGACAATCATCTTATCAAAATCACACGGCCAATTAAAAGAAAATTCCTGATTATGAAAGTTTATAGAATTGTAAGGTTGATCTACTCCTGATATGAACATAGTGAACTAGTTTTTTCGATCAAATGAATAAGGTTGCCTGACATAGCAGTAATATCTGTATCAAAATCACACGCCAATAAAAGAAAATTCCTAAATAGGAAAATTACAGAATTGTAAGGATGATCTACTCTTGATATGAACATAGTGAACTAGTTTTTTCGATCAAATGAACAAGGTTGCCTGACATAGCAGTAATATCTGTTTTTGTTTTTGGATTGGCGCCATATACATGCTGTGAATCATCATCATCATCATCATCATTATCATTATCAACATCATTATTAACACCATCATCATCATCATTATCAACATGATTATCATTATTGTAACTATCATCATCAACATCATCAATATCAACATCATCATAATCATCAACATCATCATTATTATAATCACCATCGTTATCATTATCAACATCATCATTATCAACACCATTATTGACATCATTATCATCAACATTGTCACTCTCATCATAATTATTTCCGGTTTGGGAGAGAAAGAGAAAGATCAGGACAGAATTAGAGAGAGAAAGGGAGAGAGAAAGAAAGAGAAGAGAGAAAGAAAGAGAAGAGAAAGAGAAGAGAGAGAGAGAGAGAGGGAGAAGAGAGGATGAATATAATGAACACTACAGGTATAATAATGAAGCAAAAAACGTTGCGATTCACTTTGTATTTCAATATTTATTTTTTAAACAGCGTATATCTATAAATATCTGAATGGATTATAAATACAGTCAAACCTGGATATAGTACAAAACCGCATGGAAAATAACTTTTATATAGACAGGAAAACATTCTACACCGTTGACATTTAAATCATGGGTTTATTCCAACATACATATATGTAAGAGACCTTTAACATCCGCATAAGTTGCCAAGCTAGAAGGGTTGATGACTACACATTATAAACACTTGGTGACCGATATAAACCAATTCTATTCCATACAAGTATACAAGCATGACTATATGCACATATACATGTACAATAAATAACACAGAAGTGAATAATGAATTCCTTGTTCCTCATAAAAGTTATGAGACATACATATATATAAAAATCACTTTTTGAATTGAAGAGAGAAAGTCTTCTTGACTTAGTACAAGATTGTTTCCATCGTAGGGTCAAAGATCTGCACGCTCGATGCACATACTCGTAGAAGCACAAACTAATAATTCTCAACAAATGATATCATCATTCAAATTATCAGCAAGACTGCATGTACCATTCAACTCAACATTATATGAATACAAACAAGTAAGACTCAACTGTCTCAATATGAGAACGCAACTTGGAAGAACTAATGAACGACAGTCAGTTTACAAGTGAAAGAAAAGATACAATGGACAAACTTGTTATCAGTCAGAATAAAAAGAAAATATTGCTCGTGATACATATCAAAATGAATCCTTAATTCAAGATATAAGATTTGTATACTAGGTATATTGAGCAAATGAACCTTTAACCATAGTATATATGGTTATTTACAAATATCCCGTAAACCACAGCTTTTCTTTTTTTTCTACATGTAAATGCATGCCTAAAGGTAGTCTTACGTATGCTCATTTATATGTAAAATTAACAATTGAATCATTCATACCCTTACCAAGTTTTGTAATTTTTTAAGTATGTGAAAAACGATTTGTCCCAATTTACGTTTCTTGAGAATGTGATATATTATTATAGCTTATATCTAAAAGCATTCAACAAAGGCCCTATTTCAAGCAGCCCACCTTTCATTCTGGAGTTACGAAAATCACATAGAACTTCAAATTTACAAGGGGTACAAATAAATTAGTTATTAACTGAACCATATGTTATGAGGAGGCACGGCCGCTCAATGGTAGAGCAGTGGTTTCAAAACCAAGAGGTTTTGGGTTCAAAGGAAAGTCAAAGTGTTAGTGCCCTTTGTTAAGACATAAGTCCTCATTATCAAGTCCCTAGGAGAGGACTTAAAGCCATCTGTCCCATGGTTGCTTACTTTACAAGCATACCCATGCTTTTCTAGCAATTGGGTAAGACAAACAAACCATTATAGAAATGAAGATGTATTCCATTAATTGCCCTTATGGTTTACTATAGCGGTTTTCCCATGGCATAATTTGAACAAAGCTTAATAGTGTGAAAACACAACAGCTGTATCATTGTATCATTGTGATGCAGAGACTCAAATACAAGCAAATCCTTTGTCGGTATTTGGTCATCACACCCAGACGGCTCTTTAAAATGTAGAATATAACGGCACAACCTTAAAAGCATCATTAACCTTTCCAAGTGGAAAGTGACAAATGTTGGAAATGGCCATATCCATCTTAAATTACCCTTAAAAGCATATCAGACAGTTTCAGAGAAAAGTAAATTGTCTACAAACACTTTGCCTACTATACATTCTTTGCTTTCTCAGTTAAGTACATTTGGAGAGAAAAAATGTGAATCTATAACCAAGTGTTTCATTTTCGATAAAATATTTGACAAGGTCTTTGCTTCTTATGGTTACTGAACTACGTGTATAACACTAGAAACTTTGTACATTCTATTTTGGTTAATATTTCCATGCGGTCTGGATTTGTGAAAGTTCCATACCACATAATATTTAGATCCCAACTGACATACCCAAATGTAACAGTATGATAACACTGATTTTGTTTGCAATTTGTGAGTTTATTTCTGGTTTTGCACTCTATAGGTTGCCGTCCTACAAATTGTGACTGAATATTTTGTCGTGGCTCTACAAGACAGATAAATAGCACTTTTAAAAAAAAAGTTTGCTCTGGAGACAGACATCTTGTGAGAGCTTTAAAGTGGTCACCCAGACAAATTCTATTACACATCATTCAACTGAATGCATTAAAATCTAATCTCTCAGCTGAGTTTGTGTCAGACATTCCATTAACAGTTCATCATCTGAGGGACTTTTTTTAGTTTTATTGAAATGGCCTTATTCTCTATTCCATCACCAATGATTCATTTTCACTTGCTTTTTCATCATTTTTCTTTTTAATGATCTCTAATTGGATTATGTTATTAAATAATGCATGAATTTTACATGCTTGGATCATGTTATTAATTAAAAAAGGAGGGGGGAGGTACAATTTAGAAAGCAAAAATAAGAAGGTAGTATAAACAGTTTTATTTCAATCTGCCTTGGGCCTACATTCTTTGACTGTTAGTTAGCAAATCAATCAAACCTTAATTGAAAACCTCCAGCGCTTTTTTTTTCCAGACCAACTATAAACAAAAGTTGGATATAAACATTTGTAATTTGTTATAACCATCAATACGTGCTTGTACATGTAAGGGCTTTACTACTTCATTTTGTATTTATAGAGCCAAAAGGGCACTCCCTCACATACTTTAACACAGAGTGGATGTCCTTTAAGCTGCAGATAGACAATCTATTGCAAGTTACGTGTGTAACCGCCATCACAATTGGGTTCATTAACTGGATTGGTAATTAGGGTAAAATTGGAGTAAATATTGTCAAAAATTGTTAACCCACATATACATGTACATGTAACTTAACATGTTGGCTACCATATTGGCTATCAACAGATAATAATAAAGTACATTTACAAATGTAGCTATAAAGAATCTTTACCATTTCAATGCACATTCGATGACAGAAAGTATAACGTGAGGAAAATATACACGTTCTGATTTCTCAAAACTTGATATACATACATGTACCACACAATACCTGCTTTATGCCACCGCAAAATGCTCCTTACAATTTGGAATACAGTATACCACAGAGGTATAAAAATGATAAACTACATTACATGATCTCATACAATTAGTATTGCAAATTCATTGTGTACGTACCAAAAGGCACTCATCAAAATACATCACTTGGAATAATTATCATCTACAAGTATTGCAGTATCATACTCTATTTGTACCCAGACTAACTCAGTATCCAATCTAACAAAACATTTGTTACTAATCACATTATACTAGCATACTATACAAATGTGTAGAACTACAGTGTACTCCTATATTCTGTGCTTGTACAGTGAGACAAATCCTAAAGTAATGAGTCAATGTCTTTTTTTCTTCTTCTTCTGATTAAGTCTGCCTCCTTCAATTGACTGAAGATTCTTTCAAACTTTACAGGAGTCAACTCTTGTTTGAACCTACAGTTCCAATTCTGATGCATGCACAAGCTCACAAAGGAATTGTTGATTTCAATTATCTATTTTCCAAGAGATGTAGCTGTTCAATTATGGATTTTAAACAGGTTAAAGCAACTTGCTGTAAGTACATCCTAAGTATGAGCAAAATGGATTGGTCCCAATTAATTTTTCTTGAGAATGTGACATACTTAAATCTACAAGTATTCAACCAAGACCCTAATTCAACCAGTCAACCTTTCATTCTTGAGTTACAAGAAGAACCAGAAACAATCAAATTGACAAGGGGTATGGATAATTTAGTTGTTTACTGTACATACACTATGAACATGACTGACAAAGAAAGCGGACAAAATATACAGTTCCTCAGGTAGACAAAGGAACATCCCTTCACTGCTATTATGTAAAGAGGTGAATATGCATGTGACACCTGTTCTACACATTTTTACATAATAGTAGTGAAGGGGTGTTCCTTTGTGTACCTGAGGAACTGTATATTTTGTCCGCTTTCTTTGTCAGTCATGTTCATTGTGATACTACGCTGTTGGATCATCACATTAAATTTACATGCCTCTAACTATCTGTTGAGAGCCTAATGGGCACTCACTCATGTACAGATATAGTACAGTCTACAGTGTTAACCCCCTTCTCGCTCTCAATTTGTGAAATACAATAATAGGATATTCATAGCATTTGCCCAAAACTATGCTGAATGGATGGAATATTGGACCAGGTTTTTTATCCATGTGCTTAGAAAATTATAAAATCTCTAGCAGGGAATTCAGTTTATCATTTTAATTGTGTATTTTACAAAATGTCCCAATCCCAAATCATAGAAACTGATGTACGTGTATGACTACCGGTATACATTGGCATGCACAAGAATGACGAGATGAATTTTAAAACTGGATTGGAATATTTCGTTTACACAACATCCATGCAAATTATACAAAAATTGACAAAAATGTTGTGTAATTGTTTGATATTATATTGTAAAGTAAAGTTTTTCCTCACATAATTAACAATAATGTTTAAGTCAAAATAGACAAAATGTCTGAATCTTAATAAAATATCTAAGTACTACGGATATATAGCCTTAAAATGTACATACAAGTACATGTAGGAATGTTTTCCGGATGCAACTGTACATTGAAGACAAACAAAGTTTATTTTCATTGATACATTTAGCTGTAAGTAAATGTATATTCCAGTTAAATAGAGAAAAAATGAAACGATAGATAATTTGAGATCCTTTCTTATTTGTAAATACCGGTAGATGAAGCTCAATATGTCGTTTACTTTGACATAGTTAAACAGATAGAAATACCATCTTTTCTTCTCAAAAAGAGAAGAGATATCTAATGTTATATTCAATATTTTTCAAATAAAACTAAAATAAATATCAAATCAAATGTAAAGTTCTTTAGAGAATACATTTGAAAGTTTGTAACGCAAAAAAAAGAAAAAAAATAGAGCAACTTTAAAAGTAATAATAATGGTATTAATATTCTGTTCTCAAATATTGCAATTGTTGTTTGTTTTTATTGGTATTCTTGGTGACTGAAACTCTCGATTGATTTTGCTCAATTTCGTTACACAAAAAAAGGAAAAATAGTGTAATAATAACGGTATTAATATTCTTTTCTCCTATGGCGCAGATCCCTTCACATATATGTTTCCATGTGCTTCCGAAAGCTCAGGGAACCATTTCTTGACTATATACACTGTAGAGCTTCTTATAAATTCCCAACTATACAGTATATACTTTTATATCTCTTTACAAGTTTACACACACACATATAACAATCTTCCTATTATTATTACATAATTATTGTCTGTAAAGACTAAAGAGCCAGTAGAGCATTAAATACAATCAAACCTGCTTTAGTGACCACCTGTCTACAAAGACCACCTGTCTACAAAGAACACATTTTTTGTTTCCCTTGCAAATGGTTTCTCATTGAAACATGTACTAAAGGAACCTGTCCATAAAGACCACCTGTCTACAAAGACCACTTTTTGGGGGGTTTCCCTTGGGCGGTCGCTATAGACAGGTTTGACTGTATAACTTTTTATGAAACTGAAAGGATATGAATTTATGCCCTTCTGGCTCTCAAATTACACATTTCTTCTGTTTTGTTTTTTTGGTAGTAGGATCGACTCACACTGTCAGCCAGGACGTCCCGTCCGGGTGGTCCACTATAGAGGGTCGACCACGGGGGCCTGCTCGAGGTGCTTGATCTTGGAGCGGCAGACGACGCAGCGTAAGGGCAGGAGGCGTTGGGACAGCGCCATCTGGATGGTCTTGACGAAACACTTTCGGCAGATGACGCGGTGGGTGCAGGGGTATGTACATATCACCGCCTGTCTGGCCAGGCATACCACACACTGGAAGTCAAAAGAAAAAAGAAAACAATGCTTTAGACCATTATTATGGTGGCTCAGCTACAGAGAGGGTATCAAAATTATACTGTTTATTAAGCGTAGTGGATCCATTAAGGGACGAAGGAAGATCGAGCCTTGAAGAGTTAATGTGCTCCAATTTGGTCAATTTGAAATATTTTGGTCCACTGACCCCAAAATCAAGTCTCAAGTGCATGGATGCTGTCCATACTAATTCCTAAAGGTTTACACATGTCAGAAATAATCATTAACTTGACTTTTATCAATCAGTAGGTGTAGGCGACACACATCATTTTACTCAACCATAGATATATTGTATTTTGAGGAAAAAAGACAATTGAAAATCATGCATTTAACAAAAAAAGTTACTATGGATTTCTTTCACTGATCATTTAATATTTATTTCATGACTTGTATAAACTCATGTTCTTGCAGAAACTCATGGTAAAACCTGAAAGGGAGATATTGTATTTTGCGACAAAACTCTTCAAATGCACCTTTGTTTAATATCTTATCATTCTTTGATCAACACTCAGATTTAATATGACATTTTCTACCGAAGCTTTGTTGCAGATTTATCATTGTATTTAAAGGCTATCAAACAGAACAAGCAATTTTTATCTCTAATATTTGGAAATAAACTTTCCGTCATTTCCCAGGACTCAAAGTGTGGAGCCCAGAAACCAGGTGCCTGTATAAATGAGGTTAATGACAAATGACCTCCCGACATCTTATCCTGGTCATATCAAAATCAAAACCTGGTCAATTTTCTTGTGTGCTTGCCTGGAGCGTCTCGCCCATTAAGCTAGAAACCCTATAACTAGTAATCCATCTCATCTTGAAGTCTTAAAAGGATATCATCTGCTACCTGATCTCTTTGAAGTCCAATACTGGACATCAAACGCTATCAGGTATGGCATTTCAATTTCATCTTCGGCTGAAGGTTATTGGTACACGCACCCAGGGGGCATGCTATCGTATAACTACAACAATCTAGATCAGCTAACAAACTTTGAGATAGGTGGGTGTGAGTATGAAGAGTCATATTACACCAGTGACCTAAAAGTGAAGTTAATTTACATCTAAAACTTTGCTTCCAGGCACTAATTATCTGGCTTTGAAGCAGGTGGATTGAAGAAAAAAAAAAAAGGGGGGGGGGGGTGTGTCTTTTGGCGATAAACATACCCCCCCCCCTCCAAAAAACAAAAAACAAAAGGGTTGTTTCTTTTTTTTTGCTAATGGAGTAACAATTATTAAGCATGTTTCCTTTATTAGCGTATAGCTAAATGTTACCTCAACATCAGTATTTAATGAGAATAATATACAAACTGGTGAAGCTGTGATGGTTGTTGAAAACTGAAACAGAAGTTATCCTAGAGAGGCTACTGTAGGGCCCACTTGCCCAAATTAATGCCTCAGTCACATCGCCAAACCGGCTCCAAACCGACTGACCTTTTGCCATTCAGGTTAATGTAACTGTTTGATTGGTCAATTGTCGGGTCTTGTTGGTGCGACTGAGGTATTAATATTTGATGAAGCCCCCATTTTTTCTGAAACTGTGCCTCCTTGAACCTCCTGTAATACATGTAATCTTAATCATAGTATACTGTACTTAAAACCAGAAGGCAACTGTTATTTTGTATACATACTGTAGCTTAGATGGGCAGGGGATGGCAGTTTGTTAACTGAAGAGGCAACCCTGCTAAAATAAAATTATAAATAAATAGATGTCACTATACGCCTGTCGTCATCAGACCGAAGTTGCAAAATAACCAACTATTTTAACTAGCCTGACCTTAAATCAGCCAGCTAATTTGGTTCCTCATCAGCCCACAATTGCAATTACAGTAGCAGGCTATTTGGTTGAGAAAATATCCAGAGTTAGTCTGAGTTAGTTTGTGATGAGCGTATCAGTCTGGTGAAGATGCAATTTCGAGCTTCAGGAATATATCTAGGGTCTGAAAACAGCGGGTTATTTTGCAACTTTGGTCTGATGAAAACAGGCCTTATGTATTCCACGTTGCTTTCTGAAATAGGTCGCGCCCAAATAATTGAGATGGTGATGAACTTTAATGGGCTTCTGATGTTATAGGGAAATTAATCTCTCATGGCATCCAATCTAAAAGCATGTGTGATGTCTTTAGGGAGTAGTTTAAATGAAGGATGCGGTCATTCCGTCACAAGAAATTGATGGAATGAATGCATTATGAGTATGATATCCTCTCCCTCTCTCCCTCGCACAGAACTTTTATGTCTCTCTCTCTCCCTTTCAGAAATGATCTCTCATCTTGATAACTTTCCATCTCTCTCTCATAGATGTAAACTATTTCACTCTCTCTATATCTACATTTTGCTCCCTGTCTTCGTCTCCTGTCCTCTATCTCTCCCGTTTTCCCCCTTTCTTTCTCTCTCTCTCTCTGTCTGTCTCTTGCTATCTCTCGTTCTCTTCTTTATTCCACTCTCATCTCTCTTTTCTATCAAGCCCTCTCTCTATCCATCAGCCCACATTCTCTCTCTCTCTCTCTCTCTCTCTCTCTCTCTTGTTATCTCTTTCTTGGATCTTACTGCTTTCATATCCTTTTCACCCTCCCCCCACCTCTCTCTCTTCTTTGTCTTGATCTCTATTAAATCCAATTTATAGCTTTCTCTCTTCTTATCTTGCTCTCCCTGTTTCCTTGCTCCCACTTTCTTTTTGTCTCTGTCTCTGAATATCTGTTTGTATGTCTGTCTCTTTTTCTGTCTCTCTCTGTCTCTCTCTCTCTGTCTTCCATTATCTGATATCTGAATATGTGTGTGTGTATGTCTGTCTGTCTCTCTGTCTGTCTCTGTCTTTCTCTGTATCTCCCTCTTCCTCTGTCTCTGTCTCTCTCTCTCTCTTTGTCTCTCTTCCCATCTCTTCTCTATGAATGTGTCACTGTCTCTCCCTCTCCTCCTTTCTCTGCCTCACAGCAATGACGAAACACCATAATCTAGTATGCTTCACGGTTGGTCAACACATGAATCAATTTGCAGGGCTCTTGCCAAACTCCAAGAGGAGTTTGCAACATGCACACTGCTGCCATGGCAACTGTATTATTTGTTGCCTTCCAAAGGATGCTGGCTGCTCATGTCATGAATAAAACATGTCATATTGACTCGGTACACGGTAGAATTCGTCCAGGTACAATGACAAAAATTGAAAGGGTCCATACATACATACATGTAAATGAAAAAGAGCAAAATCCTTTTATCAATCTAAACTTAGGCTGTTGTCGGCGCCTACATCCTCTCTAGATTTGATAATGTAAAATACAGTATATGTTTTTCCAATGCAAACACGGTGTTGAACAAAAAAAAAATCATCATCTTTTGGACTTGGCCGATGCATCATTCATCCCGGATGTACATGCATCATTAAACTTGAGTTTGCAGAACATGGTAAAAACACCTGTTAAAACTGCTCTATGTAAAACATTGCCAAAGAAGTTTCCCTAATGAATGTGCAGAATACAAAATGAACAAATAGCAATAAATTCTTAGATACTCAGTAGATATCAATTCTTTTGTTGAGGTGGATGTCTAGTGGATTGGTTTAAATATTTGGCTGGATATGCGAGCAACATGGATTCAAGCCCTGGTGTGGCACTAGTATCCTTTGGCAAGACATTCATCTAATTTTGCCACTCTCCACCCATATATTGCATTGGTAGCATTATGTTATGAATGATGGTTGTTAGATAAAGCAGTGTTGCAACAGAATTCAATCTTCTGCCAGAAAAAATGACATTACGTTGACCTGGCTTTAATGTTTCTGCAAGCAGTAACAGTGAGGATTGAAGAACCTCCAGATGATGGAAATACTATCACAATCTCAGTAATTTTCATGTTATTCTCTGAAATTCGAGGACAGAGCAGTAATCCCTTTCAAAAGAACTCCCTAGAGGTTTTGTCGTATACTTGTTCGTTGAATTGACTTTCAGCCAAAGGGTTCAGGGTTTGATTCTAAGCCAGCCACTGACATCCTTTGGCAAGACACTTATCCACATTCGGCATCCTCCACCCAGATGTACATACATGTAGGTTCTATGGCCCTATTTCATAGAAACTTGTTATTAATAACAAATGCTAAATTTCTATGTCAAATTGGCCCTCAGTCAATCAAATGCCACGATTTCAGAATCTTACAACAGTAAAACTGTTAGATGCTGCTTGTAAAACTGTTATTAATAATAAGTTTAATGAAACGGGGCCCTGGTATGCTGGTCGCTTGGCTGTGACCGGGGTAATAATGTTCAAGTGGCAGGAGCATCACAGCATGACGGACATGAGCGCTGTACATTATAAAAAGCCACCACCATTATTATTATAGCATTATATGTAGTTAGTTCTTACATTAAATCAAGGAATATGCAAATATTTAGGGTTGGTATAGCCTACATAAGTTTTAATGAGGCATCATCTCCTCCCCCTGCTTAACTTTTGTCACATAAATATAAATCATATTAGAAATAAGAGCAAGATACTACTAATTCTCAGCTGCTGAGACATTTTTCTCTATTAAGGAGAAGTAAACAGGAGATGAAAATGGTGTAGATATTGACAAGGATGTAAATTCTAAAAATTTAAATGGAAATAGCCTTAAAGCTGTTTGTGTGTTGCAAGTTCAAACATCCATGAGGCTGCAGTGCATGCTGTGAGCTTGGGATTAGGCGGAGCTGACCAAAGTTGTAGATTTCAAGTTAAATATTTACATAAAAAACATCAAAATATCTCGTTAAATTAATCATTCCACTTAAATAAGGAAGATACAAGTGAAATAATATGAGACAATATTAACCAGGTTTCATACCTGTTTCCTTTTCACTACCCAAACTAAACCTAACCATTATCTTAATTATTAAATCCATATAGCATTTTAAGTCATTAACAACACACAATTAAAATGAAAAGTTAATTGCATAGAAAATTCTACTCAAAAAGTAGTTTGATATCTACCTTAGATAGCTAAGCAAGGTTTTAACCCGAAGATGGTTTGCTGATGGCCAAAATGTAGATTTGATCATTTTGATTGAAGTGTATTAAAGACCGTCAATACTACTGGGCCAGAATGGATTAGACCACCCAGTGAGGTCACTGACAGGTGGCTTTCTCATTAACTCAGCTCTCAACTAACATAAGAAAAAGGGGATCATGAGGGACCAACAGGCACCGATTGGGGAAGTTTTCTATATAGAGGGAGCAAGTAGCTACAAGTAGGACAGTGGGGCTTTAAATGCCATGGATACTTTATCATTATTATTATTATTATTATTACACCTTGAAATTGTATTAGCCTAGAGCAAACCTGTATATAAAGACCACTTGATATATATATATGTAATATTTTTTCCCGTAACATGAGAGTAATTTTAATAGTTTCATACTTTTAATTAAATGTAATGTTAACTGTTATTGTATAATTGTTTTAAATGGGGGCTCGCTACAAGAGTCCTATCTCGTACCCCGGGGCAACGTGTCTGACACGGCCGGTTGTAGCAACTACTCTGAAGATCAAGATTTAATCTTGATCTAAGGAGACACGAACGAACGAACGATGGAGGCCAGTATACAGCCTTTACATGTATTAGGAGCTGGTCTTTCATATTGCCTGTTTGGAGCCAGAAAGGTGTTGACTGTGATACATTGTGTACTTTAAATGTCTTTAACACAGAATTCATGCATTTCTGGCTCTGAACAGACAATTAAGTTTACAGGTTCCAAGAAGAAACACCTTTAAAAGGCAAAACAAAATGTGGTCTTTATAGACAGGTGGTCTTTCTATACAGGTGGTCACTAAAGCAGGTTTCATTGTTTTACACCTTTCTCAGGGCATGTTGTGTCATTATTGTAACAAGTAATTATCAAGTTGCTTTTAAAAGTTGAGTTGGATCTAAGAATACTTAATACATCAGTTGCTTTCACTGCTATGCATGGTTGATCGATTGCCGCATGAGCAATTTTGCACAAAACAATAGGCCCCAATGGAAAGATTACTTCGTGCAAAACAATTCCTTTGCAACATTGCCCATTTCTAGTCTTAATTAGTTTCATGACGACCCTTGGAACACCGGTATAGATTAAAATTGCACTGGAAAGAGTAAAACAATCTTTAAAGAGAAGGTTGAGTTCTGGGAAGAGGTGAAAAATAATTTGTGAGCGTTATCATTCTTATTAATATGCAAGTGTGGAAGAACATCAGATGAGACATGTTCCCTGAAAAGCATGGCTCTACAAATGCCTTCTTTATTTTCGAAATATGTCATGTAACATCGTAAAAATCCAGGGTAGGATTTTTACGCCACGTGTTTGTGTAGTCCCATATACATATTTCTGTGTACAGTGCTTGTAACTTTACCAAGACTTGGCCAAATTTCTTATCATTTTGATGATTCCAGAACCTTGCAATACACATAAATTCTTATATGATAGATGATCAACCTTTTCTGGTCGATTCCACACCGTTTCTTTCACAATGCAATCGCATGACCAGAACTCAACTTCATCTTTAAGCTTGTAGTATACCTGTCCCACAAAGAATACAATGTGGCACAGGAAGATGACCTGTGTGGCATATAAAGAGTTAAACATTGTTCGTCCTTCATGCCTCTGTCCCATGTATGACTGATTATGATGCGCAGGTGTGCATGTTTATTAAGTTTTCACTCCAGTTATCTTTAATATGAATGAGCTATTTTAAAGACAGCAACAGTCATTTCAAGCCAACCCCAATTTTCTGCATGATGTATTTCACATTCAACTGTTTTCAAATGACAACCTGCGGACTGATCACACTTTTGTGAGCTCTTTATATGTATATAGGCCAACATGCACTAGTATATTTGCAGGAGGGGGCAAGGGGCAATCTGCACCTCCTAAAAGACTTCTGAAAATGGAAAAGGGATTACATTTTAGTCTTTTTCTTCAAAAATATGTCATTTTAAAGCCCCTCTGCACTAGTTTGGCCAGGAGGGATTAGACCTCCCTGCATGGTCACTGACAGGTGGTTATCTCATTGAATCAGCTCTCAATTAACATAAGAAAAAGGGGACCATGGGGGACCAATGGTCATCGATTAGGCATTGTTTGCTATACAGAGGGCGCAAGTAGCTATAAGTAGTGCAGTGGGGCTTTAAGTGATACATGTACATGTACTCCTACCCCCCCCCCACCCTCCTTACACAAACCAAGGCCCTTCAAATAAGTTCTTTCCTTGCTGAACAGCATGGATCACACACGAGGTAAGCTGATATGTCAGGTGTCGTCCCTCCTGAGGCAAAGCTCTGGATATGCTATTTCCAATATGACTTGTTCTCTCGAGTTTCATATTCCTGAGAAATAAGTTCACCTAGGGTGTCTGCCCATATTATATTTCTAAACTATAATTTTTCTGCATGTACATGTGTAGTGGATCAGTTTTGAATGCTGCACATCGCATACCTCCAACATTTTGTGGTTTGACAACGTTGGCTCGATGAATTTCCATGCAAATAAATATATAGGTATTTTGTTAAATATATCCCTTTCATCATACATGTACATTCTGTAAATATATATTTCCCTTATATACATGACTTTCTAATTAAGATAACCTTGCAATAAAAGTGAAACACCAGTATTGCTACTTAAATGTAGGAAGGAAGAAAAAGCTGATCAAGTTAGCCCTTGATTAATTCTACTCCTGAAAGGGTTAACTGTAGGCCTGTCCTCATCATCTCGAGATTGCCAAATAGCCCGCTATTTCAACTACCCCGATCAAAAATTATCCAGTTAATTTGCGTCTTGATCAGCCCAAAGTTGCAATTAGCTCAATATTTGGTTGAGATAATCATCCCAAGATATCTTGGGCTAGTTTGCAAAATATCCCGCTATTTGTCCGGTGCGTCTTCACCAGCCCGAAGACTCGCACTAAGCGCCGACGCTGAGCAAAATATCTCGAGATCGAGTTTCAAGTTTCAAGGTCAAGTCTGGAGCTGATGAAGACGCAAATTTGTAACTTCAGGATTATTTCCAAAATCAGAAATAGCAGGCTATTTGGTAATCTCGAGCTGATGAGGACACATTTTGTGAAATAGTGATTAAGTAACTGATGATGTAATCAACTGTCATTATAAACTGACACACCAAAAAACATGATGCCTTCCCGTTGTTGCTTTCGGAAAATATTCCTTCAATATTTCACACCAGATATGACATTCGTCCAAAAGATTTTTCTTCATATTCCTGGCTTTGTTTAAGGTTCCCTCCGGAAGCACAGCTGTGCTACGTTTCAATGTGTACCGTGTCACAGAGCTGCTAAAAGCACGGAACAGAGGCAGACAAGGGAAGAAATCAATAGAAATAGTTATATATATACAGTGTATATATCAGTCGGCATATTTCATTGCGTATTCTCTCACGGCAGTGATATTGTTTGAGACCGGAGCAGGTGCGAGTGTTTGTTTTACACCAAACCAAACACAACGCCCCCCAACACGGTGCTGCAGTATTAACATTTCAGAGCCCTGGTCGGCCGGCATGTATAATGGCTGATATATTCATAGCACTGGGCATCGTAAGAGCATGCCTGCATGCTGGCTGGCTTGGCAGTCACGTGCATTGAGAAACTTGACCATTGGGATATATACACACAGTCCAAGATGACATTTGAGATGGAAAGAAAACACTTCATTTTAAAACTTTAAATTGCAAAAACAAAATTCCTGCTGGTCGGGCGTTTTACAGGACATTTCTGCTGCTGATGTAATGTAAAAGGGCCATTTTTTCAACAATTTTTGTTTGAAATGATAACATCAGATGGAATATTTCAGAAACATAAACCCTTTACCAATACGTAGTAAAATCCATGTGTAAAAGCATACACTGAACATGAAAATGTAGGCATATGTGTACTGGTTGGTTATACAGGAGTTGCCAAGTATTTTTTAAAGGAAAGGGGTGGCAGGCTGAGCATGCGTTCAAGTCTAGTTTTATTGCAATGCAACAGTATGGTACTTGTCTACTAAAAAAGGGGAGGGGCTCCAGCCTAGTATTTCAGACCTCAGTGAAGCGACCCCTGTTAAACACCTAATTTTTCTAAAGTGAATAGCTGAAAGATATCTAACAATTTGACTATTTAATTCTCTCATTCCCATATATGGTTACCATGTACATGGATGAGCCAGTCAAAACCACACAGTCACCATACTACATGTAGGTACTGGGTTGATAACTCATGCTTTAATACATGTACTAGGAATCAAATCTCATTTCACTTTGAACTTTGAAGGTTACAAAGACCATTGCATTTGTTGTTGTTTTGAACCCTGCTGCAGAAAATTAAGGATTTGATCTTTTGACAGTTTTAAATCTACAAGGGAAAACAAACATTTGTTCAAATGTCAATGATACAAATTAAAGGAAAGTAATCCTAATACCCTGGTCATTACTAAGCCTATAACATGACAATTACTGTCGTCCCTAATCCCTAATGTCTGGATGTTCATATAAGATGAAACTACAGGGTACAACCTGTTAGAATCCTGCAAGAAAATAATGTTTTAAATCTAAAGACAGACAAATATAACGGTTCAAATGTCAATGAGATGAAAAAAAGGAGATCATATGATCTGACATTGGTCATTAATACCAAGAAAAACATTCCACCAAACCCATAAGCATGACAAATGCTGCCATCAAACCATAAAACCTACATGATGTAGGTGCCCTTTGGATTTTTGGACATTCCGAGTATATGAAACGACAAGTAAAGACTAGGGATAGACATGTACATTTACATGTAAGTCTTGTAATTGTATCCAGGTATACATGTATGTATGCAGTGTGATATCTTCTTCCTCATTAAAGGGATCCGGTAACTTTGTCTTAGACCCGGCCTTTAAAAATAATCCTTGATTTAGTTCATGCTGCAATGATAATTATAAACCTTTAGGTCAGTCAGGAACTCCATGACTTTTACAAGCCGATCGCCTGTCTGATTATCAAGATATTAATGATTGGAATTACAAATTTTGAAAACCGTTCGCCGAACGGTTTTCATAACACTACAGTCTATTGGGGAAAACGAGTATGGTAAAACCGGCCACTCAAAGATTTTTTTCTTTTTTGAGGCACTTCTTGATCATTTTGAAGCGCGATTTTTTTAGGGCTTCAATATTACACCATATCACAGACACTGATAACACGTAGGGGCATACATCTCAGATTTAACATTGTTAAAGGATCCCTTTAAGCACAGCTATGACGTCTCACATTAGCACTAATATCTAGCCTTGACAACCGTTCATTTTCAGGATAGAAAGAAGAAGGCCGGTTGCTTTGAATAAATATAGGAATAGGTACATGTAGGTGCCATTTTGGACTTCTTAATATCTGGACGGTTCATACAGGGTACCGGTAAATGAAACGACAAGTTAAGACACGGGACAGACATCTTAGCCTTGCATCCAGGTACATGTATGCAGTGTGATATCTTCTTCCTCATTAAGCACAGCTATGACGTCTCACATTAACACTAATATCTAGCCTTGACAACCGTTCATTTTCAGGATAGAAAGAAGAAGCCAGGTTGCGGATTATAGTAATAGGTGCCATTTTGGACTTCCTAATTAATGCAGGACTGTTCATACCGGGTATATGAAACAACAAGTTAAGACAAGGGACAGACATCTAAGCCTTGCATCCAGGTATACAGTGTGATATCTTCTACCTCATTAAGCACAGCTATGACGTCTCACATTAGCACTAATATCTAGCCTTGACAACCGTTCATTTTCATAGAGAGAAGAATTAGGCGGGTGCTTTGAAGCCGTCTCATGGCTACTTACTGCATAATACACAAGGATCTACAGTGTACAATGATACATGCTACAAAGTTTCCCAAAATCCGGCTGAGTTACGATGTAGATACGCCGGAGGTAATCTCGACTTTGATAGCAATGGCCTGTTGAATCCTAATTGAATCATTGGCTAAGAGCCAGTCATATATACCGTATGCTATTATTCCTCTCATATGAAATTCATCATTATACTTTTTGTGTTTTACTAAAGTGCATGCATCATTAAGCTTAAACAAGAGTACCTTGTTGTTATTAGCAGTAATGCATTGCTCAAAGCACATATTAGCTGAAATTAATTCACATGTGTTTAATACTGGTATTGTCTGAGGCAAATGTTGCGTACGTAGTACATGTAGGTGCAGACTATTCTGAAACTATTAAATGTGTTGATTCATTTGTATGCACAAAGCTGTGTGTTTTTAATATGAAATGTAGACAAGTGTGGATCCATGAATCACGTACAAATTGAATAATTTGTATCTAAATAGATTCAATCCAATTTTAGTTTAAAAATCCAGAATTAAAACGGGTGTCGAATGCATATTTTTTCAATCAATGTGCATTTCATCACATCAGAGTTTTGTATACCCTGGAAGCTGGCTAGATCGAGGCAAGATGTATGCATTGCATCATTCAGTACAAGTTTTTTTAATTTAATATACACGTAAGCAACCACACTAATATATGAATGAACTTTGATCCACACAATATACAACACTAATATTGGTTAGGGTGTTAGTAAACAAATATACCATGCACTGAGAGGCTCTAGTTGAAATTATGGATCGAGGTGGCAGGAATAGCACTATTTTCTGTCACCGAGGAATCCATAATTTCACTAGTGACTTGAAATAGTGCATGATATATTTGTTTCATATTTTTCAAACCAACCTTATATATTAAATATTAATAATAATGTCACTGAAGTTGTGTATAGTGCAGGTGCTCTGGCTGGTGAGAGCAGTGCAGACGGACATAACGCGACCGCAACCGATAGCACATTGATCTTGATCGATCGCATATCTATGACGTCATCCATGGTATAGTTCTATGGTATAGTGCACTATACCATGGATGATGTCACGGTTACATCATAGCAATGTTATGTTGGATCACGTGATGCTCTGTTGACCAATCACTAAACAGGATTTTATTGATCAAAAATATAATAATAACTATCCACACAAGTTACGATCAGAATCATCTCTGTGTTTGCACCGTTTTAAAGGTACTGGGTGTTCTATTGCACAAACCTATGATAATAAAAATGAATTATGTTTCTCAGCGCTTTCCATCATCTTACATAATCAAATATATTAACGACTTATAAACTCAATCTTTAAAGGAAATATTAAGCAATATCAGGAAAAACATATAAGGGAATGGAGGAATTAGAAAGAAGGAAGAAGAGTTGACAAGGTACTATGGTACATGCAGTACATATGAGGAGTATTACTTGTTTCATAAAATGGCAGAGAGCCACAGCACACTATTACCATTTTAAGGTCATTAATGTCATATATTTTTTTGGAAATTACTACTCTTACCTCTTCATCTTTGGTAGGGGAAGGTTCGGTTGTGTCAATCTTGTCTAGTTTACGAAGTAATTTATCCTGCAAGAAGATAGACAAAAAGAGTATTAATTGAGATAAACACATTATCATCAAAATGGAGTTTGTACAAACATGCACATTGTTAGTGTATCCTTTTCATCAAACATGTCCTTTCATTCAAAGTGCACTTCAAATTTCATATTTCACCCATTCTTTTTGAAAGTTCACACAATGAATCCAACATTTACATGTAGCTAGTTACATGTAGGTGTACAGTACATTATATTCAGATATTCAGGCACGCAGAATTACTGCTTCTTGGCTTGTACTTTGCATCCGTCATGTACTAAATCGTGCGAAAATCAAAATGACTTATGATGTCATCCAAACATGGCTTCTATGCAGTATGCAATATAGGATAATGAAATCGCCCTTGAGCCGAATTCTCAAGTCTTTGCAAACATGCAATTGTATCATAATTGCATTTCATTCAACTAAATAACAATGTTCATGAGACAGAATTCATCAGTTGCCGTTAAGAGAAGGTCGAGTATGATGAGACACATATATAATTTGTTAGCATTCTCTTAATTTATATGTGGCAGAATTAATGAATTGTCGCACCGTTTCTTACGAACTGACTATAGAATGCACAGACAGAGGGTAGGGTAAATTACAAGAATGGATGTATGTTGGTTTGCAAAAGCAGCCATGAATTGAAATATGACAGCATTGACATGAAAGTGATTATTTGTTTTTAATTACATCCATATTTAGAATATGCCGCATGTTTGTGTATATTTCCAGATTTAAGGGAGTAAACTACATTTGTGTGCAGTTGTTTTGTATTTTAGATATATATTAAACTCAATCTTTCAGAGTTTTGATAATTCCAAAACACCTTCATAATAGACCTACAATTTTCTTCATATTTACAAGTATCCATATATTCAGATCGCTTCTCCTATGCACAAGCAAATATTTCAATTAATGTTTCTATTTTAAAATATATTTTTGAGCAAGGCAGCCCTTTTTCTATCAGATACTGTTCATTAAGGTGAAATTTCCTTGTGGAAATTTGAAGTATTTATTCATTATTTACTCTCTCTTTGCCTGCTTTTTCCTGAGCTCATTTGGGGCTTTCGATCTAGAGCTTTACCACTCAGAGCTCTTGTACGTGTTATCACTGATGCTTTCGTACTACACACGGTCAAGACGACTCGATACTCATTTCAAAATGGAAGTGTATCTCAAGTATTAGGTGTGAGTGGTCATCTGAAAGCTGGCGTTGTCGTACCACTGGATGTAACCAAACCTTGCCTGCCGCACGCTCACGTCACGGCATGACGTGTACATGCGCATCAGCCGCAATATCTGTAGCGGATTTTCATCCCGGCTAATATTCTTGATCCCCGAGTATTTGCTCACAGAGACCGGAGCCTTGCGGATCAGGTTGCCAGATCACGTTTGAAACAAAAGGTCACCGCGGGGAAGACCAAATTGGACAGGCTGTCCAAAATCAATATATTTTCATAACAAGTCTACCTCTAGCTCTACCATTAGTGGAATATGGGCTATATTTCATGCAGGGCGTTCCATTTGCAGTTCAAATGCAGCTATATACTTTGGGAAGCTGTACACCCAATCTCATAGATTACACCTCATGGTTTCATGCACTCAAGACTTCAATTCAATTAGGGATACAGGCTCCATTTTAGAAGATCCTCTACTTTCCGCCACTAGCATTGCACCAAATGCAAATTGGCAAGACAAGGCAAGGCAAGGAAGGGAGAACATGGACATTCAATGTACATCACTCCAAACATAGTCCAATAACACTGAATGAGAAGGGGCTGGATCTTCTTTGTTTAGTACGACACAAAAGGCAAATTTGTCAAACATCTCTCACTCACTCGCTATTCATCATAGTACTGTACACTTTGATGTCGCATATTTCTAATTTTCCCCCCTAGATGACGATAATCACATGCTTATTTTATGAAGGTTTATACATGAAGCGTGGTAGCCTTGGTTAAACTCATGAGAAAATAATGTCCAGGGGGAGCGACTGATGAAAGCTGAAGGAATATGGCATGACAAACTAATAACCATATTGCTAATTTTTCTAAAATAAGATACTGAGTTCTACTATTTTCCATATCAATTTTTGTAATCCATTTACTGCATATATCGAGGGTTAAGTGACAAATAGACGTAACTTCATATTTTGCCAAAATGAATATTTGATCAAAATATTCAGAAAAATGTGGGCTTTCCAGGAAACACAAAGACTTTACTCCACCCAACACCCCCATTGAAGTCAATGGCTAGTGAAACATAGACTTAACTCCATAAGGCCGAAGTGCGCAGTGACACATAAACCATTTTTTCTCAAAATGGCCAAAATGGAGTTACGTCTTTGTGTCTCTGACCCCTGCATATATCTATACTAAGGCTTCATAATCTGTATGTAATTACCGTATGTATCATACGATGTACATGTAAGTGGATAGACAACTTGATACTGACAATACTTGTTCACATGTTAGAGCCGATCAGGGACTAAATGCGAGAAAGGGACTAAATGCGAGAAAGGCATTAAACCATATCAAAGGTTTGTAGGCCCTTCTGGCTCTTCACAGTCAAGCTGATGAGTTCATGGGGTGAATAATTGGTTTCCAACTTTCCATACACAGCTGTAGCATCCTGGAATTTCCAGGGCTGTGTGAAACCCCATCCCAGGGGTTGCATTAAAACCGTGGCCACTACCTGAACAGAGCACTGACGAGACGACACAAATGAATTACCATATAAATTAAACAGGCCTATTATTGCACATTATGACCATGTACATTGTAGCTACAAGTGCAGTGACTTGAGCATGTACCTCGACTGTCATTCGTTCTAATGGTTGGCCATAATGGATGCGCATGGGTGATGCCATGGCTCATTTAACAGTAGTCAATGCTACTTTACCTTGCAGTTGGGTGAGAGCGTCTCCTGCAACAAGCTAGTCCAATTACACGTGTATGGTACATGAATAGTCGGCAGGTACTCCGGTTGACACTATTATGTGGCACAATGCATGCCAACTACATTGTACATGTACATGTACATGCAGCCATTGTATGAGTAAAGCTTTCTCCACATACCGTACATGTACATGTCTAAGTGCATTTCACATTTTTGTATCCAACAATGTATGTACATGTCTAAGTGTATTTCACATTTCTGTATCCAACCATGTACAGTCAACAACTACAGGTACATGTACATTGTAAATTACATTATTCACATCCCTTGTACAAAAAAATGGGGTGTGTTTTTCATAACTCAAGAATGAAAGGTGGACTGGTTGAATGATGGCCTTTAATTGTTGAATACTTTTAGAGGTAAGCTTTAATATATCACATTCTCAAGAAACACAAATCGGGAAAAGTCAATTTTCACATACACTGTACTTGAAATATTGCAAAAAATCGGTATGGGTGATATTTTGGGGTTTAAATAATTTACAAAGACGTAGTTGTTAAATGTAATAACAGAGATAAGTTAGTTCATGTAAGATGTACAGGTAGAGCCTTTGTTGTGTTTTATCAGCCCCACTTGCGATTTATTTACACATTCAAGAAAAGCAGTTTACTATGATATGATATACATACGGATGTACAGAGTACATCAAACTGGAAGCTTAAAAGAGCTAAAAATCTCAAAATCTCAACAAAAATACATGTGTTCTACATGTATGCAATACATGTATTTTATTATTGAAAAAATCATCAAACACTCACTTTATTTTGATACCATTGATATCCTACATTGTCCTTATTTTCTCATGCCTAAAGTTGCTTTGCCCAGTTTATATTTGCCCTCAAAGCCTTCCTCTTCCCAGCTTTATCATCACAAGAACAAAACGTAATGCTAACAGAGACTCAATACATTTTACACTCTCACTAATTAAAAATTTGAATTTGTGGGACATTGAAGTGCAAGCACCATGAGAGCCCCAGCAGAGGTGGATACCAGTGCTACAATACAAGAAGCCATCACATTCATCATCATCATCATCATCAATATACATGTACACTGTAAGCAAACATGGGAGTAGGGATACCAATCACACACAATAAAACAATTCTATCAATATTATCATGGTCTGTTTGCAGGGGAAAAAAATACTTTACAAATTTTTGGGGCTACTTTCAAGCTTGCTTGCATGAAAATAACACTCTTTAATTTGTTTTGCATTCAACTCTATGCAAATTTTTTGGGGCTCTTTTATGACTTTCGGGGGCTCTTTTTAGCATTTCGGGGGCTATAATTCGCCCGAGCCCCCGTGTATTTTTTTCACTGTCTGTTTGCATGATACCCCCTTACAGAATGTAAATGGGATAACTATTCCTGCAAAATGCAGACAAATAGAGACAAAATTATGACAAATAGTATGCACTATACAGATATTTTCTGTTTTTTATTGCACTCAGTAAATAAATATTGTGTACTCGATCTTTTAATTGAAAACAAGTCAGAACAAAATATTAGAACCACCCTGACTTATTCTGACTTATTATTAATATTAGACTGATGCCAGAACAATCCGGACGACAGCCCTCGCGCTTTGTTTCTCTGCTGCGGAGTATGCATCACCAGTATGGAGTAGGTCGGCCCATGCACCCAAGATTGACCCAGCTCTAAATTCATCTTGCAGAGCGATCACTGAATGCCTTAGGCCAACTATTAAAAGTAGAAGACATCTACCTGCTCTGCGGTATTGCCCCTCCACACGTCAGAAGGTTGGTCTTGTCCCAGAAAGAAAAGGACAAACAAGAAAACAATCCACTCCACCCACTCTTCGAACAACAGCCAGTGGGCAAGCGGCTCAAATCCAGACACAGCTTTCTGCACTCTGTAGAGCCTCTTAATACTAGCCCTCACAACCAAAGGATGACTTTGTGGTCTAACCACCTTCAGACCACTCCACATAACTCCCTCGCTACCGGCTCCAGTGAGACTTGGCCTACCTGGCTTAGCCTCAACCGCCTAAGAACTGGCTACGGTCGATGCAGAGTCCTAATGCAGAGGTGGGGTCTAGGAGACGAACAAACGGCATGTGAATGCGGCCAGGAACAGACAATGGAACACCTGCTAGTCTGCCCACTCCTGCCAGAGCCATGCACCCAAGATGACCTGGAAGCCGTGAATTGCCGTGCCAAAGCCTGTGTGGACCACTGGACGGGACTTGTGTAGTGACTCGATAAGAAGAAGATTAATATTCATTAGTCCGCCATTAGGAAAATAGCATTGAATGTTCGGCTTCGTGGGAGTGTAAATAAATTTTTGGCTTGCAGTTGCACCCAGTAAATATAGATTGTGTGTCTTGTAATTGATAGTTTCTGATATTTTACCAATCAAGGAAAGTGCTTGGATAAATCAAGTGCCTTGCACTGTCTGTGTCCTTGTTACATTCTCTATCATTACAACATGATGTACATGTGTATACATCATGTAGGGCACGTATCTACTGCAACTATCAATCATTCCATTATTGTACTGAACCATGCATCCATGGTCTACAGTTTGATGCACAATATGCACAACTTTTTAAAATAATGAAATTCAAACTACTCTAGGACTGGCCGATGATCTTTATGATGGAAGTGAATCGCCAGGTAGCGAACTTCTTTATGATACCGACGATGTCGGAAGCATGGGCAGAGCTGTTGGTAGTGTGCCTACTACTGCCGGCAAGGGACAAGATTCAATTCTCATGATCGCCGCAAAATTTAGGAGTCTAGAGCCATATTCTGAAAACTCTGCAACCGATTATCAGATCGGGGGGTGCGATTGCGGACCGATTTACATAAATGGGATAACTTCGGATGGCCGATCCATGAAAAATGATCCGAAGAAATTGGGGGGGGGGGTGGGGGACTGAACACCAATGAAAATGGTCTACAACCACTCCAAATGGCGAAATAATCCCAGCTACATGTATGTATGTTTTTTAGTATTTGATAGCCTAAACTTGAAAAATGTTGCCCCCTTCCAAATCCAAAACAACAAAGACGCCAATACAATATCATATATCATCCCTGATGTTTCTTTTTATCTTATTTATTTATTATTAAATCGAGTACAAGCTTTAGAAGTGTGACATTGGATAACTGCAATATTTTCATGCACACAGAAACAGAAATAAAACTCAGCCTACCTATTGAAAATGTATAAATAATAATCTAGGCTGATAAAGTACAACCCTTGATACTTTTTGTTAATGTGGGCTATATAGTAATTATTACAATGGATTAACACAATGTCTCTGGGGCTTTGCAGACCCTTGTCATCAGGCCATGGTTTCATAAAATTGATCAATAACATATGTCATATTTCCATGACAAATTTGTTCACAGCCAATCAAATGCAACAATTCAAAGTAGGCTATATATAGTCAAACCTATCTAGAGGAGGCGTAATTGGCTCAGTGGTAAAGCATCTGCCTGTCGAACCAAAGATCTCGGGTTCAAATCCCATCATGCATTGTGTGTTAACGTGCCCCTCCCCCTCCTTTCATAGACGCAGGCTACGTAAAGTGGAAAACACTCCGTCCCTCGGATAGGACGTTAAATGTAGAGAAATATCGTGCTAAAGCCTTTGAAAAGGGCCAATAGTGCAAATCCAATGACAAGGCTGCAAACCATATATATACCTTCACATCTGTTGTGACATCTACAAAATGGATTACCGTAAAGATTTTGTTTCTGCTGAATAGTTAAATTTGCAAGAATGATGCATGATGAGGATGCACTGAAAAAACTCATACAACTTCAAAGACAAAACAGATCTAGATCAACATTGACAAATCTCATAAAACTTCAAAGACAAAACAGATCTAGATCAACATTGAAAAAACTCATAAAACTTAAAAGACAAAACAGATCTAGATCAACATATGTACATGTAGATAGATAACTGGAACAATTAAAATGCATTGATTGAATGATGATGATGATGGTAAATGAAATACTTGCCAAAAAATGGTAATAATTTGTAATAATGTATCAATTTAATAGTCTACTCACTATTTTTCTATTCAGAATTTGTAGATCCCTCTCTGTTATTTGTCTCTCTTTCGGGGGTATACTGACTGTCTGTCCTGTCCTTCTATCTTTACACCGCTGCTTGAATTCATGCAGTCTATACAACAAGTAGAGCGCAGGGGTTGCGGCTACGGCTGGCTTAGCGTTCGGGGTAGAACTCATGCTGAAGAATTTCATGCGTGATTTTGAGGTTGAATTTACACAATTTATCCGGTCCTGTAAATTGAGGGGATGATGATCTAACGGCGGTGATGGTGCCTAGTTCCAAGACGCTGCATACACGAATACCTACATCGAAGTTAATATAGCTTATAGGGAAAGCACTTGATTTTTGCGTGGAAGACAAAAATACATCCTTTGCTTTGGTTGCTGGTAGGTCGCTTGACGACTAGCTAGCTGTATCCCTGTATACAGTATACATAATGTACGGCCAAGCGCTACGCAATACGCTATGCGATCGTTGGGCCTGTATTATGTGGCGGGTCTTCAGCGCATTCGTACTCGAACAGTGCAAGCAAGGGCGCAGCATGTAGAGCTATTTGAGTCGTACGTTTTATTTTAGTGGCGCCTGCTTTTGCTATGCATACGTACATCTACCGTAGATCTATGTACAGTCAACATAATTATAAGGGCGAAATAACGTTTTTTTTAGGGGGGGGGCTCCCCAATCGAGGTCATTTTCTTTTAAAGGGGCAATTGGAAAAACTGAAATACATGTATACCAGCATATGCTTATGATGAAATTTCGTAGCCACTTGCTTTTTGAGTAATTAATTATCTGCTTACGGTTTTTAATTAGTAACCATTTGAATATACAATTATGTAAATTATTTTTGATTATTGTGATTTCTTTTGATTTTCGAATAAAAGCATAAGTACACAAAAATACTAAAGTAAACATTTCTGTAGGGCTATCTATAACTTAGATACGAGTTAGCTGAAAGGCATAAAAGGCGTAGTTCAGAGAAGAAATTTACTTCGGTTGGGAGTTTATTCATTTATTTATTTCTGATATTTAGACAGGGTACCGCATTATCACCAATAATGGTGGTCTTCCATTCAGTCCCTGTTAAACATAATGAGGAGCAATAGTTTTTTTAAATGTATATATATATATATATATATATATATATATATATATATATATAATCATTTTAACAAAATCATCAATATAAATTCACAACAACATTAAAGAATAAGTAAGAACAATGGAAAGGGAGTTGTGATAGAAACGGTATACCTTAAAGAAATATACACTCAAAAAACTAAAATGTTAAGGACCACTTTCTCAAAATGGTAACACTTTAAACATGCTGTATCCAAGACTTTAAAGGTGGAATTTAGTATGTCAAAAGTGTCCATTTTACTTTTAAAAAAAAAGGTATTTTCTCGGTCATTTTAAATGGTGCACGATTTAACATTCTAGTTTATAGGTATTAACTACAGGGACATGTCAGTTACGGAACTGTCAATGCAATGTCAGTTGGCACCGCAGTGACGACATGAAGATCAGTGTGACAATTTTTATATATTTTGAAGCTAGGGAGCCCCTTGTCGCAGGAGGGGCACATTTTCTTGATTTAGGGAGAAAAGGTGAGGGCATTGCCCCCCCCCCCCCTATCGAAGGAAACAAATACGAGTCGCATTTTCAGCTTTTCCCGTTATGAATGGCATGGTCGAGTTTTTTTGTGGAAGATTTTATCAAATTAAAACAAATTCCACTTGACGGGCGTTTCCCTTATTGTTTTTCACATGCGAACAAAATATCTTTTGCTATTTTCTCTATATATTTCATGGTATTTCCTAGAGATCTAGATAATTCAATTTTCTCATGACAAAAATAGAATGTATAGACAAAAACGAATTTTTGAGCTGAGGATTTGGAGCAAGAAGTAGATGAAAAATATAGTCAATGTTGAAAAAGAATTATTTTTAAAACTAGTTTTAGAATATTTTATATTGACTACAGTAATGCTCTTTATCATAGCACTGTGATGTGATGTGATGGTTATTTTATATGACTGCTAAGAAAGCATAAATGCTTGTAAGTAATCAACCAGACGGCCGACGGCTTTAGGTCCTCTCTGAGGAACCTGGCAGTTAGGATTAATGCCTTGACAAAGGGCACTGGCGCATCGTCTCCAAGTTGGTTTCTAACCCGGGTCACCGGATTACGAGACCACTGCTCTACTGTGATGAGGCTACGCCTGAGAGTGAAAAAGTTGTGATTTATATGAAATGATTGTACAGAGTACAGGGTTGTCAAAACTCTCCTAATTAATGGCTCTGGGTGATCGTACCCCGGATCGTACATTTTGCTCAGGCGACGATTGATCTGGGCTTAATTTGGTCAAAATTGAAAGAAAATGCCAAGTGTTATACGGGGTAGCAATAGGATTGGGGTTAATGTCAGGGATCCAACTCCCTAGTTAGGGTTAGAGTATCGTTTAGAAACTTTAGATGATGGTGGGTCCAGCGTTGAGGTTCATTCATTAGTAACAGGTTAATGGAATGCCTCGTCACGAGGTCCCCAGGAAAGAAACATCCATGAATTTGAGTTTGTATACCGGTAGTAAACCGGTCTATTGTCACAACTATTGCCTTCTTTGGAGCAGTTCAAGGTGGCTCTTGAAACAATTTAGTTCAATTTTCAGGAACTGTACCGCATAGAGCTGTATATAACAACTCTATGCTTTACCCTCATCTAGATGCTGAACAGGCGTTGGTGAGTATTACCATAGTCAAGTAGAAGTAGAAGTAGGTGAATGTGTTGTTCATCTCTTAAACATGATAGAGGGCAGTATGCATCGTTGGAGAGTAAATGATGTTGAATTTCTTGGATTTTCTATCTAGAGCTCTTGAACTTTATAAGGATTAATGAGCTGACTGGACTGCTCCACGAACTGCCCAACAATTGTAGTAAAAAGAGCTGTTTCCTCGGTTTCCATCCCTTTTTTTTCTTCAAGTGGTAGGGTCATGCTTCTTAGATGTAGTTGTTTTCTCTGCCAAACGTCACTATTCTCCGATCTTAATTTACATTTAAACATTCAGGCGTTGTGTGCTCCGTGAACTTCTTTTGTTTCATGTAAATTTGGTCTGTTATTCTATTTTTATTTAGGATTGAAGTGAATAAGAAATTTGAGTAGCAGCGAACCAATGGTATGGGGGGGGGGGGGGGGTACTCTCCTTACAGAGACTGATGGCATGACCAACTGGCAATAATAGTATTAATGGCAGTTGTTCGCATTTGCACAATACATATATTCAGAGCAAACTCTTTTTTCAAAGTTCAAAGTTCATTTCTTTGTAGTATGTCTTCATGACATTTGTTTTCTACAGTTAAGCGTCACACTTGATACGCTCCCTTCACTAGCTCGCAAGATTTAGACAAATTGAAAGATGGTATTCTCCTAGCGATAATGTGCACGCACAAATATGTTATGAATAAATAATGAGATCTCTCCTGTTGAGAATTTTCGATATACCCATTATTTGAATGACCTATCAATGATCATAGGCGGAGCAACCCGCAATTGTGACGCAAAAAGGTCAACTGTTTGATTTAAGCGGTCGATTGTGACGTCACTGTGACAAAAAAGCAGAATACACGTTGCTAGATAGTGCGCTATTGTGAGGTCATAAAGGCAAGTTCATCTTTCAGCAGTTGATTGTGACGTCAACAAGAGCCCGCTGCGAGTCGCGCACCGGAAATCCTCAAGCGTATTGCGCGCACTCCGTCAGCATGCACGCTTATATAGGTCACCAGTCATGTCATTCATTGTTTGTAAACATAGGCGAAATGCACGATGGGTAATATCGCAATGTCGCGTATTAAATTGTGAAGCAAGCAGATCCATTACAATCACAACAAGTTTGGAAGAGAGTCAATTAACAATTCAAATAGCATTCACCTTAAAACTTGTTATCGGGCACTCTGGAAAAACGTTCTTTGGGAAAAGAACAGGAAATAATCATTTGCATGAAAAGCATGATACAAAACGCGAATATAGACAAATAGGCCTTTTTAGTAATATAATCAAATTTAACGCACAAGTCTTTGTTAAGTGCATCGTCACAAAATATTTCATTCCCCTATTACGAATAATTGTATTAGTCAGAGTGAGAATTACTTACATTCTGTGTTTTGTAGGACAACCCATAATGTTTATCCTACTAGCAACAATTAATGTATGCAATTGGCATTCTGACTATTGAAATACCATTACTTGTAACAAGTAAATAAGATCATTTTTAGAATGGTAATTAACAAAGATCTATGCATTAAATTTCATTTCATTATGCAAATGGTGTTTTGCTATAGATACGCACGGTAATACATTTTAATGAAGGGGGGGGGGGCCTACAGTCATCCCCGATCCTCGCCGCATGATGTGAAATTGCTACTATTCTGGCATTCTTTGTATATAATGCTACTCCTGGCAACCATGATCCAGTATTTACACGAGGTGGTTTTTCTTTGTGATTTGTCATAACTTATCAAATAAACTTCAAGAAATTAATTACTTAACGCCCTATGTGATTGTCACCAGTGCACAAGTATCCAATATTAGGGACTTTTAGATTTGCACAACGACAACGTGGATCGCTACGATCGACGTCCTTTTAATGCACTGCCTTGAATAGACGTCACACGTATCAGTCGACGCAAATCTAAAAGTCCCTATTTACTTGCTTTCTTCGCACGCTCACAAACTTGAAAAATATATATCTAACAGCCCCCTCCCCCCCCCCCGCCCCTCTCCTCCTCCACGCATATGAACATCATATTTGTGGCCGATCCTGTGCATGATGTAAACATTCTTGCAACTAGAACAACAATATTAACAAGAAAAATGAAATAAACAAGAAATTAGAAGGGGAAAAACAAAATAAGGAAAGGAAGTCGGAGCAGAGCAAAGAAAAAAAGCAAAGTAAAGCAAAGCAAAGTAAGGCAAATCAAAGAATAACACTAAAAGAAAAGAAAAGAAAAGAAAAAATGAGAACTTAAAAGAAAAGAAAAAATGAGAAAATAAATGAATGCTGCATTCGCCCTTTAAAAAGAAAATGAAGAGAAAAAAAAGTGTAGGAATAATTCAAGATTCAAAATATTCAATGACTGAATAAATGGATATTCGAATAATCCGATAAGTAAATGAATACACAAATCAATAAATAGATTAATGAATGAATAAAATAACAAATTCAATGAATAAAGTAAGACAGAAATAGAGAAAGAAAAGGGAAAATAAAGGAATAAAGAAAAGAAGACAGAAATAATCGAGGAAAATGAAAGGAAGGATGGAAAGAAGAAAGAAATTTAATAAGAAAGAGAGAGAGATGAGAGAATTTTTTCTTCATGCACATCCAGCGAGTATGGGAAGGACGCCCTCACGCGACGAGTGCCGTATTGTCTGCACCGATTGATGGGCGGAGCGACAACAAGCATGCAGCGATCAGTTCTATTTACGATACGAGACGAGACACACACAAATCTTTCTCTCAGCAGCTACTCCAGGTAAGACACACCTCCCATCATTGTACATGTACTTCTTGAGCTGGTAGTAGTGTAGTAACCAATAGATGTCTCCGTCATCTGTTTTACTTCAGCGTTGATTAAACTATTAATACCGATGTTTATTGTTTATATGAGCGTGAAATGTTTTCATAATTAACATTAATTGCTTTTTGATGTTAAAGGCCAAGGTTATTATCATTTCATGAATTGGTTTGTGTATTTACCACTTGTAATTGTAGGAAGAAACATCCTTATCATATTTGTTACCAAGGATGAACATGAAGTATTTTCATAATCTCGCTTTCTATATGCCTACTCAATGTCAAACAAACCATGGAAAGAAAAACGACGTTAATTGTTGCTTCACTTCGCTAGCTAGTCTCTTTACTTGGTGCTCCCTTTATTGCCATGTTTGTATTTTGTGTCGCGAGAAAGTCGATTTACATTGTATGCTGGTACTTTGAGTTACTACATATATGATGGTAGTCCCTTGTGCTACGTAAAAGTTGCAACTAATTATCTCTTCACGCTAATGAGCCACTTCCGTTCGCTAATTAGGTTTCCTGTAAGCCCTTGCTATGTATAGGTTCATGCTATTGTCCCGTATTAGCATATTCTGATCACAAATCCCTACCGGAGCTATACCTACTACATTGGCAGTATGAATTGCAACAAATTAAAAAGTTGAAAGCTAGCTATTACGTTTGAGTTTAAAGCCCCACTGTCCTAATTGTAGCTACTTGCTCCCTCTTTATAGTAAACTTCCCAAATCGGTGCCTGTTGGTCCCCCATGATCCTCTTTTTCTTAGTTTAGTTGAGAGCCGAGTTAATCAGATATAGCCACTTTTTTTTTTTGGCCCTCGAAAATTTGAAAATTTGCACCCGCCCCCCCCCCTTGAGCGCCAGGGGCCACCCCCCCCCCCCCAAAAAAAGGGCAACATTCACGTGTTTTTACACATTTTTTTCCTCCCCCCCCCCCCCCCCCCCTCTGGATCCGCCACTGATAGTGATCTCATATTTCAAACACCGTTGTAACTTTCTTATCGGATTTTATATCAAACTCTTACCACTCTGGTTCTCCTATAATGTACTGCTTGCATGTACGTTAACTCATATTACAAAGGTTGAACTGCCCTTTGAATACAATTCAACGTACACTTCGGGCTATATATATACGGGCTAAGAGTTGGACAAAAGATTGTGTTCATATATCCGTTTTGACCTTAGTTAATTTGCTGAATGAAGGAGGCGGACTGATCTTAATTGTATAGGGCCCAAGCAACTGCCTTTGTGCCTGACTGGTATATTGCCCGGAAAATCTCTTATATTTCGCATGCTTGGAGATTAGCTTATAAACGGGGATTAGATAATCCGACTATGAAAGTTATTTGTTCTACATTGCACACTCTTTCATTGGCGCAATGTGCATTGTTCACCCAAAATCTCAATAGGGACTTTTAGATTAGGGACTTTTAAATTCGCACGAAGACAATGGGGATTGCTACGATCGACGTCCTTTTAATGCACTGCCTTGAATGGACGTCACACGTATCAGTCCACGCAAATCTAAAAGTCCCTATTGAGTGGACGAGAACGGCTTGAACGTCCACTGGATCATGCGTGTCCATGGCAAGCCGTTTTCATTTATTCCTTTTTCTTGATATCACGAATTCAATTCTTGATATAATTATCAAGAAAGAAGAATACATGTTAAAACGGCTTGCCATAGACACGCATGATCAGTGGAGGTTCACGCCGTTCTCGTCCACTCAATCTAAAAGTCCCTAATGTATACCTCGGGATTTGCAACTTAGCTCGCTCTCAAATAGGTTTGCTTATCAATAGGCCATTTTCCGAATGTATTCAAATGTGATATGCATAAATAATAATAATAATAATAATAGTTCGTCCTTAGCGCATTTCAGCACCGCAGGCCCTCTCAATGCGCTTTACAGATATATATTATTACCCCGGTCATCGGATTCATGCTTACCCGCACACAAGGTATGCACATTCTCCACTCCCTGGGGAGCATTCCAGCCAGTCGCCATTTTACAAGCGCCATTGCTAATCAAACCACATTAGCTTTCGCATCCTACCGGGTACCCATTTAACACCTGGGTGGAGAGTGGCAAATGTAGATCAATGTCTTGCCAAAGGACATTAGTGCCGGGGTGGGACTTGAACCGCGGACCTTGTGATCCACAGTCCGCTGACATATCCACTCGACCCCGACACCTCAACGTTATCTTTGTTATGTGTCTCGTAACAACTTACAAATTATTTCATCACGAATAATTGTATTTCAATATACCGGTAGTTCAGAATACGAATTGCATACATTACATGTTGTTGGTAGGGCAAGTCAAATGTTTGTACTACCTACCAAAAACTAATGTTGGGCTGAAGAAATGGATTAGGGTCAAAAGCCCTTACGCGTTATAATTTCAGTTCGAAAACAAATTCATAAGTTTGAAACTTTGAATCAAAAGGTGCATGTATATATGGGATAGAGTGAAATGGACGGAGTAAGAAGATAAAAGTACAAAGTATTTTCTTAGCTTGAAAAAAAGGAATGCTGACCGAAAGGGGATTATCCATTTAAAGCCTATCTACACATGCTCAGGACGGATTAGACCTCCCTGCGTGGTCACTGGGAGGTGGTAATCTCATCAAATCTGCTCTGTTTTCCCAGGGGAGGAGGCCCAGGCACCCCCCTGGATCCGCCACTGGAGTCTGCCACTCAGCATGCCACGAATCGTTCGCTTTGATGTTCGCTGACGATCACCCTGTGATTTCTCTCCTTTTTCTTTTACCTTTATTTTCACCGACTTCTTCTTCTCCTTCTTTTTTCTTCTTATCTATGCTTTCTTTTCCCTCCTCTTCTTCTTAATACTTCTTAACTTTGTCTTCTCCTCCTCCTTCTTCTTTTTCATCTTCCTTTTCTTCATCAGTCCACTGCTTCCTCGTTTTTGCTTTGGATACACGTGGTAAGGTTCATTTTTAATTCTATGTTTTTCATTCCTGTACAGATTATCCACCGATACCCTTAACATGGACTTCACTACGAGAGCTGCAATGGGCGATCCACGCCCATCTGAAGAGGTCGGATACCTAATCTACTGTCCTACAGTGGAAGAATTAGAAGATCGCTGTATGGAAGAAGACTTCGAAGCTGACAAACTTGATAGACAGAAGGTAGCACAGCCAATCTATAAAGGTAATGACTTGCTGTTGGATATGCAGCAGGGGCGGATACCATATTTTGCAAAAAGGGGGGGGGGGGGACGCTGCGGAAAACTTCTTAAAACCAAGCACCCCACAAAAAAGGAAGTCACATGTTTAAGCTAGTGAACACGGTTATGCGGTATCCACTTTCGTTTCAAGGGGCACCGGCCTTTTTTTGCCCCCTTAAAGGTACTATGTTACTTTTGCAGCCAACCTCAAATTCTGTAGAACTTTGCAGGAATTATGAATATGTCATGTATGTCATATCTGTGAAATTTAAACGTTAGCAGTGTCCTCATATTCAAATTATGCAAGGAAACCCGTTTACTTGCTAGACTTCACTGTCAGACACTATTGAGTGACTGACTGGCTTTTTTCTTCTTTGGTAATAACATACATGAAAAGAGTTGTAAAGGGTACATGAGCATTTGTCTACATCAATAACCCACTTCTTGTGATGGCCAATATTAAACTGATTGAATCTTTGCGCAGCATAAAACGTATGACCATTCGGTACAATTGTCTGAAAATCAAGACTATTACTTTTGGGCTCTATAGCCCTAAAGTCGATTTGACAACTAATAGTCGTTATTTTCCCACTTGAAGACATTTTCAAGCCCCACCTTTTTTTAGGGAAGTTCTAAATTAGTATTATCTTTCAAATGCAGTTGGAATTTAACTTTTTCATTTTTTTGGCCTGCAAATGGGACATAGTACCTTTAAACAACCAATATTACTGTAGACAGATTAATATATTTCTGTAGGCACCTTCCCCTGGGAAGGGAAAAATTAACCTAATCACCCTAAGGTCTCTTCCCCCGGGTGCGTTTAAAACCAAAGGAACGAATTCCATGGCGGACATGGAGGGGTAGGGGATCAGGTTGCCATGAGGAAAAAAAAAAAAAAAAAAAAAAAACATACAGCTTATTCATCCCACCAGGGGCTCTGCAAATGTGATAATCTTTTCCCCATAAAGCCTGCCTAAAACATTAGTATCCTTTTCTTTCTTTTTGGGTGCTTTTTTTTAAAGACTTGCCCCTCCCCTACGCCGTCAGACAATCCTAAATCTCCACTTAAGACCTTTAAAACATCTGCGTAGACCTATACCATGCATCATTACGTTTGAAAATAAGTTAGGAGTTTAATGTTTCAGTCACGTGGTACATTGTATAACATCACCTCTTTAATTTTCAGCAAGCGTCATTCCCGGTTTTTTAGAAATCGTATTGATTTGTTTTTTTCTCCTCAGATGGAAATGCAAACATCAGACAGAGCATGATGTTAACCCAGGAGTTACCTTCGGAAAGGGCCTCGACAGGCGTTGGGAGCCACCATGAAACAAATCATACGCAAGCAGTCGAAGTGACGCTTCCATATTTTCTTTCAAAAGATGGATCCGAACACCAGTTCGACGCACCTCACAGCAAGAGCTTCATGTCTGCTGAACCTCGTTCCGGTGAGGTGAGGCCACAGGTTGGATTTGAAGGACTGCATGTTGCTGAATGTGAGACAAATCGCATGGTTGGTCCTTTAAGTTCTTACCATGGGGACTGGAACTCGCAAGGAGGATCGGGGCGGGATGGAACGAGTGAAAACAGAAATAGGGACACGTATAACTGTTCCTGTAATACATGTCCCCCTCGAAATGCAACTAGAGGATCCAGAAGAGAAGAAAAGCCCCGCCGGTGTTCTTTTTGCGGCAAAGAATTTACCTACGAGAGCCAACTTCAACGTCATGTGAAAACCCACACAGGAGAAAAGCCTTTCAAGTGTACCGTTTGTGACAAAGCCTTTATACAAAAAGATTACCTTCAAACTCACATGGCAATTCATACAGGGATAAGATCTTGGCAGTGTTCTGTTTGTGAGAAGTGGTTTACACACAAGTCATATTTTCGTTCACATATGGCAATCCACACGGGAGTCCGGCCCCATGGGTGTTCACTTTGTGACAAGAGGTTTCTCAACCGTAAGGGACTATCAAGGCATATGAGTTCACATACGGGCGAGAAACCCTATGAATGTTCGGATTGTAATAAACGGTTTTCTCAAGCCTACACCCTAACAATGCACATGCGCCGACATGCAGGCGAGAAACCCTTTGAATGTTCAAACTGTCAGAGAAGATGTTATACCAAGGCGCATCTTGCCACGCACATGCGTACCCATACAGGCGAACGACCGTTTAAATGCACCGTGTGTAATAAAGCATTTGCCCAATCGAATTGTGTTTCTATTCACATGCGAACCCATACGGGTGAAAAACCACACAAATGTTCCATTTGCAACAAACGATTTACGCAAGGTTGTAGCCTCTCCAGGCATATGAAAAACACACACAAAGGAGAAAACCTTGAAACTACTGGAGAATAGAAAATGGAGTATGGTACGTTGGTACTCTCGATCGTTGTCGACGGTTTTTCAAATCGTTTGTCGGGGATGAGAACCGCGATTGTTTAACGCTTTTTAAGCACGAGGCGTCACAATAGTTGCCTCCTCCGTTTAATACATATATGAAGGAAGTACTTTGGAGCGTTGTGAAATGCCTGACCAATCAACAGCAACTTCCGGTGGCGTAACTATCGCTCTCAAGTAGCTTT